>JAULBM010304596.1:0-25013 GCA_032357055.1 Geukensia granosissima
CAGGATTATCAAATCTCTGACTGGAGACACATATTTCTCATCGTTTTGACGTTATATTACACAGTTCAATTATATCACTTTGTAAAGTGGAAATGGAGTTTTATTCCCTGGTATTTATTCTGTCGATCATTAACCTTTCGTTTAATAACTTACTCCCAATCTTTCCGATTTTGTTCAGACAATGACAGTGAGTGATGTAAGATTATTTGTTTATAATTTATCTGTCAATCCTATACATACCATAACATATACAATGTCCTTCAACAATGCATAAACACTATAAATTGCCAATATGGCATCGCCTTCTCTGGATTTTCTGGATAAAAGTCCTTTTTTCATCAGATTTTTACTGATGGCCATTGTCAATTTTTTACGCAAAAGAGCTTAGCACTGACATATCTTAATAAAAGTGGTATATATTAATGCCGAACGCTCAGAAATCTGATCCTTTTACATAACCAAAGTTACCCATGTTGCAAATTTGGCAAATTTGATGGGCTACATGTGCATTTCATAACATAATCATTATCAGTGGCATTAGAAGTCCGAGATCAAAACATAAAATAAGTACTCAAATTCCTACAAAACCAACTAGTATTGAATTATTAATTGATTGAATGTTGCTTAACGTCCAATGGCAAATATTTGATGCACATTCAGGACGAAAACATTTTAATGATGAGTGATGTTGAATGAACCCTGTTTTGTACTTGAGCGACACGCTGAGCTTGATTTTTACGTGCTACCTCACGAAAGCAACAGTCCGCAGGAAGACATGCCACTTAACCCAGACACATAATTCTAACTCTGGACCGACCAGTCTTTGCTCTTACTCTTAAAAGCTGTGTGAAGCACCGAAACCAATTTTAATGTCTTTGGTTTGACCCGGCCTTGGATCGAACCCACGACCTTCAGAACTCGTGGCGAGCACGCTTGCTGCGGTTGATTGATCGATTGTATGTTGCTTTACGTCCAGTGGCAACTATTTCATGTTTGTTCAGGACGAGAGCATGTTAATGATGAGTGATGATGAATGAACCCCTAGCCTGCTTTGTACTAGACCGACACGCTGAGCCGGATTTTTAATGTGCTAGATTAGGTCGATTGTCGTGTTTTATGTATAGTTTTACAATTTGCATTTCGGGGCTTTTTACAGCTTCCGTTATGGTATGGACTCTGGTTCATTGTTAAAGGCCATAATGGGACCTGTAGCAGTTAAAATTCTACTGTCACTTGGTGGGTGGCTGTATCATGGACAATCATGCCACATCTCCTATTTTTATAGCTCACGAAAGCAACAGTCCGCAGGAAGACATGCCACTTACCCAGACACATTATTCTGACTCTGGGGCGACCAGTCTTTGCTCTTACTTCTAAAAGCTGTGTGCTAAGCGGAAAAGCAGCAGATGCCAATTATAATGTCTGTGGTTTGACAAGACCGGGGATCAAACCCACGACCTACCGCATTCAAGGCGAATACGCTAACAATTACACCACAGAGGTGGTCCCACCGAGGCGGTAATCGAACTAGTAAGCCAGATCCGAAGTTATGGACAAGTCTCAAGACATCATCCAATAATGAATGACATGTTTATCAATTGTTCTTTCTTATAATTAGATTGTTGCTTACAAGATGGAAAATACCTGTGATGCGTTCGTACGTTAACAGTAACAGGTTGACAGTAAGTGCAGGATAAAGACAAAGCTTTACGGAAAGATGCCTGACTTAATTTTTGTATTGTTAAGCTACATTCATAATGTACCTTCACATGGAGTATATGTTTACACAAGTAATGTAACTTCACGACTTTATTAGAAAAGAGTTGTTGATGTCAGAAGATTTCTCAACCGAGGCCTTCTTTATGGAAACATTAAAGTCATTAATTCGGAAAATCTCTAGTCTTATTCACAACTTGATTCCCAAATACAAAATATCCATTTCACAAATGACCGAGCATACCAGTTGAAAGTTTATCCAGAGAAGCGATTCGTACACAGTAATCTTTTTTTCTATTTTGTCAACAATCAATTTGATAAAAGTGAGACATACATGGCACAATTTTTTCAAGGACGTTTCGTCCCTACAGAGATTTAGTAGTGAACATCAGCTTCACGAGAAATTATGCAGTGCATAATCAAGAAAAGGTGTGGATTTTGTCTTTCTGGCATATAATATTCCCTATCTTTTTAAAAATATATCTTCCAACCATTATAGCTTGTATTTCGTTCTTTATTTTTTGGGACTTGCATATAACTCGCATCGCGCGTGATAAAGTTTGTCAGTTATCTGTCCATGGTCAGTGGTTCCAGGTACTCCAGCGTTCTCAACCAGTAAAACTGACCGTCGCAATATTAAGGAAAAATTATTGAAAGTGGCGTTAAACACAATCAAACAAAACAAAAACAAACCTGTCAGTTCTACTTACGATTTAAACTTACCACAAACTTTGACTACCGAGTTACATGACTGGTGTTGCTGTTTCACTTGTTTCGTTTGTGGCCATATTGAAAGAATCTCGTGGAGATAACTTTATTTGTTTCAACCTGAAAATAAGGAAGATATAATTACAAAAGTGTCAAAAGGCAAAAACTCAGTACAAAAAATGATCAATGTTCCGATCGTTTACCATTCATGAATTTGAAACTCCGTAATGAATATCTACTCACATATTGACGGTATATAGTTTCAATGTGGTAAGCATCAATAGTGATTTCCGTGAACAGTTCAAATCGCTTCAATTGTTGCTTTCAAGTGTTCAGTTGTCATGTTCAACATATTTACAAAATGAGAGCATATCTCACACTGGGGAAAGAAACACATGTTAACGTTAATTAAAGGCGACGCTTAAATACACATTACACTCCCCCGACGTTTAGGGAGTTTGTTCCTCCACTGGTAACACAACTACAAGTCGGTGGACAGATCGATTAATTTTCATATCGCTGCAACCACGGTAAGAAGAACTAGAGTCCAATACTTTGTATCGCAGCTGGACGTCACGTACTTTACCATCTTTTCCCGGATTAGCTTCACAGATTTGCGCTAGTTTCCACTGACCTCTGATCATATTACTGTCTTGTACCATAACAATGTCACCCACCTTAAGATTTCGAACTGACGTGTGCCATTTCTGACGAATTATCAAAGTCGGGAAAAAGTCTCGTGTCCAACGTTTCCAGAAAGCATCAACAACTTGCTGAGTAAATTTCCATCTCAATTTGAAGCAGTCCTTAGGCGACCAAGGACCCGGTGGAACGCTGACTGACGCTCTTCCTAGTAGCAAGTCATTCGGGCATAAGTAGGTACCATCATTCGGATCATTTGTTTTCACGCCAATGGGACGCTCATTAATATGATTTCCAACTTCGAACATAACTGTTTGTAGTTCGGCAAATGTCATAACACCAGACCCAATTGCACCAGATAAGCATATCTTGACGGATTTAATGAGCGCTTCACAACAGCCGTTCTCCCATGGGGCATCAGCCGACTTCAGAATTCCCATTCCATTCCTTTGTTTTCCCCAAAAGTGCTCACTTTGTTCCAATCAATTTCATTATTAGTTTCTGAAATCTCCTTCCTAGCCGCAGTAAGCTGTGTACCAACATCAGATCGCATCTTACGAGGATATCCACGCAAAGTAACAAATCGTCTGAGTGTAAGCATAAAGCTGTCAGTACTATAACTCTCCGTGATGTCTAGATAAACAGCTCTTGAAGTAAGACAGGTAAATATTACACCGTAGGCTTTACCATGTGTCCTCTTTTTCACCGTGTCTCGAATAATAAAAGGTCCAAATAAATCTACAGCACTATAGAAGAATGCTGGAGAGGGTTTTAATCTTTCCATTGGCAATGTGCCCATTGCCTGTCCCGCAATTAGTTTATTTTTCTTGCGGCATACTACACAATGTTTAGATAACAGTTTAAGGTATTTCCTAGCTCCGGGAATCCAATATTGACTTCTTATCTTTGCGAGAGTAAGTTCAATTCCTGCATGGTTTGCATCATGTATTGATCTCATGTAAAGTTCACTGTAACCCGACTCTGCAGGTAATAGTATGAAATCCGCTCGATTCAAAGTTGCTTTCAGCCATTCAGCCATACGTGATCCTACAACAATGAGCCCTTCATGGGACAGTTCAACTCCTAAACGTTGATATGTGGTTCGCCAGTCCTTTCGTGCAAGTATGTCAGATTGAATATAACGAACCCATTCCCGCTCTGCACTATGTATTTCATCGGGTGAGATCCTGAACGCGTTTTGACGGAAGCTCTTGCGTTTACAAATCCTGATGATGATACAAGTCACACGGAGTAATTTCGTGAAGCTGCTAAATTTGCTAAGGTCAATGTCTATGAATTTCAGGTTTGTAGGGGAACAATTGCCCTCAGTCTTCAAAGAATGAGAAACAGTCAGAGCTTGACAAACATCTGGTATCTCATGGTTATCCAAATAACATTCCTGTACTATAGGCCACTCATCGATTGACTGACGCATAAATGCAGGCCCATTTTGCCAAGTAGAATCAATGTCAAGTTCATGAGGTGGTGTCGAGCGTGTAGTTAGATCGGCAGGATTAAGATCACCAGGTACCCACCACCATTCTTCAGGTTTCGTTTTCGATTGTATTTCTGCTACTCTTGTAGCGGTGAAGGTCCCGAATCCGTAACTTTCTTTCTGAATTTGTGCCTTTACTATCATAGAGTCAACGATATGAAAAATTTTATCAAACTGGAAGTTCAGACTTGCGGTAAGTTTTTCTCTCAGCCTAGTTCCAATCACCGCCCCACATAATTCCAAGCGGGGAACAGATAACTGCTTCATGGGAGCTATTCGATTTTTTGCGACTATTAACTTTGATTCATAGTTGCCATGCAAAGTTTTCCAACAAGCATATGCACACGCGCCATATGCGTATTTACTCCCATCTGAAAACACGACAAGAATAGGATTACTTCCTTTAATCGCTGCTTTTGGTTTAATACATCTGGGAAATTCTAGTTTTTCAATATAAAACATGTCTCTGAAGAATTCTATCCACTTATCTCTCATTTCCTTGCTAATGGGATCGTCCCATCCGCACCTTCCCGACGATGGATCTTCCATGCACAACATTCTCATAAGTAACTTGCCCCGTAAAACGAATGGCGTAATTAAGCCTAAGGGATCGTATAGTCCAGCAAGCTGACTTAACACTATTCTATGAGTAAGCACATCAGGAATCTTTTCCGGGATGTCTTCAAGTTTCAAGTCGCCATATTCACGATTCCTCATGATCTTTCGTGAGAAATTCAAGTGAGTTTTGAATTTGAACACGTCTCGTACGGGTTCCCATGTCATTCCAAGAATCCTTTCTTCCTCAAACGAAAAGTTTGTATCTTCCATATTTGAGCGTCTCTCTTGACCTGAAAACGTCCAGTGTTTTACACGAAAATGACCTTTAGATAGAACGGTATCGATTTCACGTGCAATATCTTTCGCCATTGTCAAATTTTCTGTAGAGTGTAATATGTCGTCTACGTAGCTGTTATTCATAATAATTTCCGCTGCTTGTCCATGTGATTCTCGACTTAATTCAGCAGTTTTTCTAAGGGCTGTAACAGCAATAGCTCCACTGGGGCGATCACCAAATGTCACCGCTTGCATCACATAGTGTTCTGGTTCCCTTTGCTTGTCCATGTCTCTCCAAAGAAATCGATGAGTATGTTGGTCAAGTTCGCTGATTTTAACTGAATTATACATTTTTGATATGTCTCCTACCAAGGCAATCCTTTCTTGCCTGAACTTGCAAAGCACAGACATCAGGTCATTCACAATGTTAGGCCCCTTGGCCCAGAAGTCGTTCAATGTAAGTCCCATAAATGATGCGGAAGAATTAAAAACGATTCGCAAAGGTGTGGTTTTAGAATCAGGTTTTTGTACTTCGTGGTGTGGAAGATAATATACTGGTCCAGTGTAAGATTCTATTTCTTCTCGGGTAAGTTTACGGGCAACTTCTCTGTCTATCATATCTTTTATCTGACTACAGTATTGGGCTACATACTCCTGCCCATTACGCCACAATCGTTTTTCCAAGCTTTCTAGTCTAGCTTTTGCATTTGCATAATTGTTTTTCAGATCATAAGGATTTCTTATCCAAGGATATGACGCCATCCATGTATTTGATTCATTGTCATGTGTCAGACCTCGATCAATAAGAGTAAGTTCTCTTTCGTCTCTGATAGTGTATTGCTTTCCGCCGGTAGGACATTTACCGCACTTACAACCGCCACATTTTGGCAAGCATTCTGTGCCAATACTTTCGATTTCAAAGAATTTACTTAAATCCTTTTGCACTAGGGGCTTATTTTCTATCATCACATCATTGTTCTGTTGACTACTGATAATACCGGAAGTGAAATATATGCGTACTGTATTGGAAGAATGTTGCGTTCTATCTATTAACTCGTGTTTTCCCCTTAAACAGTATCCAAATTGATTTTTCATCAATTGCAAATTTCCAACTTCCGCAACTTTCTCAGGAAGGAGGGGACAGCAATCTGTCCCAATAAGAAGATCAACACGGCCTGATGGTCTTTTAATGTCATCTTCTGAGATTCCTTTGAATAATCTACTCACTTTTGTGACATTGATTGCGCCAATGTTTGCAGTCACCTCTTCAATGCCATAGGCATGAATTTTCCATTCCTGTCCAACTTTATCAATTAGAGGTACAATATATTCCTGGCTTTGTATAGTATCACTGTTATTTCCAACTTTAGTTAACGACAGAGTAACTGGTTTTCCTTTCAATCCCATTTGACGGGCAGCTTGGTGCGTAATCAAGGACATATTTGCCCCCGGGTCCCATAATGTGTTCAATTTTCCTTGCTTGCAGTTTACTTCGCTCAACATAAGCAAGACACTCTCATTATTGCCGTATGATCCATTTATAACATTGTGATATTGTTTATCACGCGCTTCACAGTGATGCAGAGTTGCGTGGTGCATTTGTTCACAATCATCGACATTACACATAGTTCTGTTTTTACATTTACTCGACAAGTGTCCGGGTCGGAGACAACTAAAGCATCCGCCATTTTTTCTCAGGAGGTCATATTTGCTCTTTTTGTCCAGCTGTTTAAAAGTCACACAATCGGCTATATCGTGGCCATCAGTGTCGTGATACCAGCATTTTTTCGTCGCATTCCGTCTCGTTGTGCCTGGTTTTGCTATTTCCGCTAGAACTTGTTGCAACATGGCTTCTTGGCGATCAAGTCTCTCTTGAAGTTCTGAGTATCCTTTTTTGTCATGACGATTTTCTTGCTCACTCGACGCATAATTGACTTTACCTTTCTGTATCTTTTCTATGTTTCTCAAGTCATTTTCCATGTATTCCATAGCATGTTTTTCTTCTAACAAGAACTCAAGAAAAAATTCAAAACTGTTCTGTTTACTTGATTCTCTCTGTTTTCTTATTGCCCATTCTCGGCGCTGTGTACGTGGCAATAATTTTTCGATTTCACTAACCATAGTTGCGGTACTCATTTCACTTTCCAGATTAATTTTCCTAAGATCCAAGAAGCAGTGCTCAATTATGTCTACTGTGTCTACAAAAGCACGGTCGTTTCCGTCTGGAATTTGCTTTAGTAGTCTGATTTCACTTAAAACTGCGTCGGCTTGTTTTTCGGGCCGTCCATATTTAAGATCAAGTCGTCTGAACATTTCTGTGTAATTGTCATCGACTCCCTTCACTGTTCGTAACGCTTCTCCACTTAAACATTTTTTCAGCGCAAACGGGTCAGTCCCATAAGAAGTTACCATGTGATGTTCATAATCTCGTTTAAAGCTGGGGTAGTCTCTTATATTTCCAGAAAATTCGGGAGCGTCAAGTTTTTTAACTTTTAGACTTGGTGGACAATACGAAACGCTCTTAGAGGCTTGTTTTTGTACTGTAGCGACTTCCATATGTTTTTCTTCCTTTTTGGACATTAACGATTTAACATCGTACAGTTCTCGATATAGAACTTCCATATCGTCATGCAAATCTTTAATCTTAACGCCATCAGCCTCCTCGTCCAATGCTTCTAGATAGTCATTTGTTTTTGCGTCTGTTTCATCGTAGCTTTTTTCCAAATCAACTAACAAGTTTCTTAAAATACTGATGGGTTCTTCTTCGTGTACTGATTGCTTGAATCGGTTATACACTCTATGAAATTTACCTTTAGCAAGGCTGCGTCTTTTCTTGAGGACTGGTACAGAAGTTTCCCCACTTGTGCCATCGGAATTCCCTTTGTGTTGAAATGTTTCACTTGTTTCGTTTGTGGCCATATTGAAAGAATCTCGTGGTTATAACTTTATTTGTTTCAACCTGAAAATAAGGAAGATATAATTACAAAAGTGTCAAAAAGGCAAAATCTCAGTACAAAAAATGATCAATGTTCCGATCGTTTACCATTCATAAATTTTAAACTCCGTAATGAATATCTACTCACACATTGACGGGATATAGTTTCAATATGGTAAGTATCAATAGTGATTTCCGTGAACAGTTAAAATCGCTTCAATTGTTGCTTTCAAGTGTTCAGTTGTCATGTTCAACATATTTACAAAATGAGAGCATATCCCATACTGGGGAAAGAAACACATGTTAACGTTAATTAAAGGTGACGCTAAAATACACATTACAGTTGCTCATCAGTAAAAGCAACTGACTCCCCAATCTTTTTATTTTAGATGTTTTCTCTTTTGTATCTTTTTTGTTATCTGTCGCCTTACTTGATTATTTTCCTCTGCTCCGTTCATATTTATTAGGTATATCAACGAGTACTCGAATATACTCGAAACAACAGGGTATCGAATACTAAATTTGTACTCGAATACTCGAGACTTTTCTTTTCTTTTGATCTGTCAAATTTTAGGTATCGGTTTGTAATTTAATTAAATATGATACACATCCTTAATATTTCCCGAATTAATTTGTGCGGGCACTTTCAGAAACTTGAAACCAGAAAATATTTAAGATTGTCTTGTTTCGGTTTAATTTTTAAAAAATAGCTAAGCTTTCTGTTTATGTTATTGCCTTTTATGTTGTATTACGAAAACTTGCCTTTTGTTGAACACATTGCTTTTTTGCATGTTATTACCGAGTATTCGAATATATTCGAGTATTGGGAACTAGCACTCGAATGTCAATATTGGTTAATTTTGACATCCCTAATATTCATCAAAAGGATTTAAAATTCATAGAAAGTTATTTGAAGGGTTTCTGTTGTAGTAATCAATAGAGGCAGTCAGGAATTGGTCACAGAAAGAATAATAAGAGATACAAATCTGCACAACCAACTAATTACATATTAAGTCCCATTATACCGAACTAGGAAACTGCATCATTGTGGCTTAAGCTCTAACCCTTTGTTAGAAAATAAAGTGAAACAACTATTAGATTTTAATTTTTTGTGGTAAAATTTTGAAATACACACAAATATCGTTTACTATAAATTAAATTAATATGCAAGAAATATAATTAAACCAAAAAAAATATTTACGAGAAATGTTGCTGTTCAAGATCGCTGAAAAAATAACAGCTCAGACATCCGTTTTTCTTTAAAAATCTTCTATTGAGCCGAAAACATGGAATGAATTACATTCAAGTATAGATTTAACAGTTTATAAGAGTTTAAATACATAACTGATTGTAAGCACATGCTACTCCTGAATTTTATCACTGGCGGTCATTAACGTCTGTTAAGTTTGAAGAATGATAACGATATGTGATAGTAATTATAACTACAATCTCACTCCAGGAAGCGGAGAACGGAATATTCTTAGAAATTAACCTAGATAATATGAACTGGTCAGGTATAGTCGTCTACGATCGTGTGTATTCTAGCACAAAAACCCCTAGCGAAGCACTTTGTATGACGTATATACCGTTATTTTCATTATTTTCATTATATTCTATTTAACAGTAAGAATATTTAAGTGTGTTTTATACAATTATCAAAAGAAAATTGGGGTTACTGGTCAAAAACTAAAAAGAAGTCCAAGATCCAAACATAGCAAAAAGCAACCAAATCCAAACAATATCTAAATAGGAAGCCAAATCCGACGACAGGGAGACCTCCTTCATTGTACTAAGTGCGTTACTTTGTGAGGCTTTTCTGTATTTTAACTGCTGCTTTAGAAGTTTAACAAATGCAGCAAATTCCGTAACACAGTGTTTGATAAATTAAAAGTCAGACAAGTCTAAAAAACTTGGCTAGTAAATATCCTCGGTGACATGATCCCCCAGCAGAGGTTTCGACCCAGTGGTTACAAAATTTTGAATAAATTTGGAGAATTTTTGTATGCAATATGTACATTTTATGTAGTCACCTCTCATCAGTAGTATTAAAACCAAAACGTGGGAATCCCAAGATCAAATCATAGCAAACGTAGCACTCAATTTCAAACAAATCGAAATGGGAGCCAAATTCGACGGCAAGGACAACTGCAATACTTTCCAGGCCTTTTCATATTTTCAGTGATTTACAATGCAGCAAATGTCTGAAAAAACATTGTTTGATAAAAGACAATTCAGCCAAGTTGGCTTGTAACTTAATTCAGGAAGTATAAACTGTTAACCAATCCCTTTTTATGTTTTAATGTTATTTAATAGTTCATCGATATTTGATTTGCACATTTTGGAAACGATTAACTAAGAATATGTGAATCCTCAAAGGTGTAAATCACCGTTCTCGTTAAGGTTCATATAAGGTCCTTCGTCTTATTTTGTAGCAAGATTTCCTTTTGTCACCCTAACCTGTATGTCTAGGCTTAAAGAATTCGAAGATATTAGATAGGTAGACTACTATAGTTACATTAGAAGACAGACAAAGACCATGGCCAACAAAAAAGAAATGAAAGACAAACATAGTACTCACAACATTACACTTAAAACTGAAACACAAGCTTAAGCTCTTATTCAGTCAACAAAAGGGATACAATATGAAATTTTTTCTCTTGGGCCGTTGTTTTTGCGTTTGAAATGAGTTCAACAACCACTAATTTCTTACTGATGCATCCTGCATTTTGCAATGTTTAAAGCAGTTGGTCATTTCATTTGCTCTTCTAGCACAAATGAAAGAACCCGATTTTTTCTCGATTTCAAAACCCAACTTGAACATTAAATTGCACTAGGTCTGAAATACACAACAAAGAACAATGTTCCAAGTAACATCATAAAGCTGAAGGGCAAAAATGGAATGCCCCCGCCCCATAAAAACAGTAAGTACTCTGTTAGAAATCAGTTAAATCTCATAAAGGATATACCGGTAAGAGATAATGGAAGACCAGACGGTCAATTAGATACCCTATAAGAAAATTGCACAAAGAAACGTAAGAACACAAATCCGTAAAAAACTATTCGATATAAGCAAGAACTATAAGAAATAATGGGACATCCGTCAACGGAACTATTTTACAAACGAATGAGAAGTAATAGAGAAGCCATGACTGCCAGTATATATTTGGATGGGAAAGATCATTTTGGTACAGCGACCAAAGGAAATGTTTCCTCAATCATTTTCAAGACCTGTTACATGTAGTTCCCAAATGTTATGACTCCTTAGAATTGTGCAATGTACTACTTACTACCAAAACCATCACAAAAATAAATTCCGCTCGTTTACTTTTCCTTATATTTGGTTCAGACGTTAACTTTGATGAAAAAAGGAAAACGTGAAAATTTCAAGAAATTTGAACCATACATTTCTCTGGAATTATTTCAATAGATATATAGTAATTTCATCATCAAAAATTTTTATCCCTGAGATGCATTAAGTTTAATATAAAATGATGCTTGATTGAAACGTTTAGATGATTTTTACAGAGTTATTTCCCTTAGGTGTTGGGTACCCCTTAAAGTAATGTCACAATTAACTGCCGAAAATAAAACACTAATAGAACCTTTCATAGATGCAGATAGATCAAAGGTTAAAAAATCGTTACACAGGAATACGGTATAGTTACAGAACATCAACCCATGTAAAGCATGCTTTCCTTAAGATTTATCTTAGATAATATTCAAATTATATCGATCATCTGCTTGAAGTATTGACGGCTATGTTTAAAAAAACCATTAGGCAAATTGCTGTTAGCCTTGACGTTTGATTTGAAAAATTCAAACATTTTTGTCTGCATCGAAAATTACGTGTTAATGTGTGTCAAGATGTACATATCTGAACCATATTTCAAAATATAGGGATAAATGGCGGGTGACTTTACGTCAACCTTAAACCGCTGTAAAATATTGGCTTTTTATCTTGGGGTTATTTTTCTGTTATATCTGTTGATAATAATGAAATTCGTATATTCTTTTTGTATTTAAAATGCGTGTTCTTAAAAACACTTATAATTTTTTTTCTGTTAGTTTGTTAAATTATTCCAGGCAAGGTTTGATGAACAATTTGCAAATGTTTTATCTTGATTACCATGAAATAACATTTCTAAAATAGTATCTCCAGAAACATGATCTGTCAACACTTAATTGGTTTTCTCTATGTTTTTGTAGACGGTGACCCCTAAAAGGCTTTGTTGTCTAATCAGTAAATGAATAACAATGCTATACAAAGAGAATTGAAAGATAGGTTGACTGATTGCTGTTTTATGTCCAGCGAACAATATTTCTTTTATTTTCAAGTCAGAAACAAGTTAACAATCTATTAATCTATATGTAGACTGTGAGCAGGGTCCGGTTAGAAAAGAAGCTTACACTGCCTCTGGAAAAATTTATGATTCTGTAGTGTTGAAAAAATTGGCATTGTAACTGAGCGTGTTATTACCACTAAAAATAAGCTGTTACAAGGGGTCATTAACGTGCTTAGAAGGTGGCATTTTCTACACACTGGACATTTCACCTACTGGATTGTACACTTATATAGTCACATGGAAAAATTTTATTCCGAAAGCTGACTGTGCATCGTCAAGTTGAATGATTATCCAGGTTAATCATACCATACCAGTATTGTAAGGATCTAATTGGAGAATTGATCAGATGCTCTGGAAGTGTTTAAATATGTTTTAAAGTGGAAAACTTTTGTAATTAGAATAAAATATTAAAATAAAATTTAAAAAATCAGTTGAATCCCAAAATTTTTATCTTATACTGATTGGATTCCGGTTCAAATACATCCCTTTTGTGCGACTCCCTTCTAAACAATATATATAGTTGATAATATATTTCTGGCAAACTGTTTGTGAAATTGCTTATTCGCGGTTAATTATGTTTTGACCTTTTGAAGTTAACATAAATGTTATTTAGATCTATTATACAAGTTCAGACTGATTAATTTCTACTGTAATATAATTACCAAACAATCGAATAACAGCTTGATGGTGTTCATATACCAAATAATTAATACAGAGTTATCTAACTTGCTGTTTTTTATTGAGTCTACAAAAACATGAGGTAACCTTTAACAAAACGAAATCATTAGTATATCGTTCATTATGTTTGTTAATCCAGTGTAGAATACCAATGTCAGAGATTAAAAGTGCATAGTCCAATGTCGAAACAAATTAAAAAATAACACGAAAACAAAAGCAACGAAGACTTGGCATAAACGACCTCCTTTACAAAACAGAAGTGTGATCAGATGCTCATGAGGGGTAAGCATCACCTGTTTTTGCGATTCGCATTCCACCCTTGTGGAGACATTTGAAATTAAAATTTTCCAACAGCTTCATTTTGGAGGTACGATGAAGTCGTCTGACATTGACTCCATATAATTCATTTTTAATGTGTTAAAAAATTACACAACAGGAGTGGGTTCACGTGCTCATAATATTTTGTCATTGCAGTGAACTTTCTATTAATGTATTCAAATATTTGATCTGCTTTTTATGGAACGGTAAACTGTTAACCTAATTTAAACTCAAGCAATTTCGTTTTTATCATAACTTAAGATATATTAAGAATTCATATTAATAAGTGATGAAAATAGTTTGCGAAATACTTTTCCATAAATATTGACCTCTGCATCTAAATCGGAAACAATGGTCGCCACAAGTTATTTCTTTATTTTAGTCTGTTTGTCCATCCATTTTTTTGTATTTTGTGATTTCTACTCATAGAAATTGACAACGATGAGAGTGCGATCGGTCTCTACATAAGACCCTTTTCGGTCCCAAGCATTTTTTAAATAAAGTAAACATTGGACCCGATTTTTTCTCTTTTTACTTTCAACCCTACTAGACCTTTCTTTCAATCTAAGCCTACCTCCTGATTGATTGATTGATTGTATGTTGCTTAACATCCGGCGGCAAAACTTTTTCACGCAGTACTGGGGCATATTTATAAATGATGATAATGAATGAACCCTGCTTTGTACTGGACCGACACGAAAGCAATTGTCAACAGGAATACATGCCACTTTACCCATTCACATTATTCTGACTCTGGACCGACCAGTCTTTGATGTTGCATCTAAATGCTGCGCACTTAGCGGGGAGGCAGCAGATACCCATTTTTATGTATTTGATTTTACCCGGCCGGGGATCGAACCCACGTTATTCCGCACTCAAGGCGATCACGCGAATCGTTATACCACCGAGGCGGTTGCCCTTCTCCGATTATTTCTTCTGTTTTAAATCTCAGGAATACTCATGATTACAATTGATTAACTGACTCTGTTGTTATCATACCTTTTCAAATATAACAGTTTTCTTTGAGTCTTCCAGTAGAAGTTAAAATTACCAGATAATCTTATTATAAACTCCATACAAGTGTAATCTTCCGCCCTTAATTTGCTAATTTTTCACCCCCACCCCCGCTTTTGATCTTTGGATTCTCGCTGCAAATGGTTGTTAAGTACTTTATAAAAACACAAATGACACATGCAGTAAATGTTGTATAGCTGATCGATACCTTTCACAAAGTAACAGGTCAGAGAGACCTTCAGGAAATTTACCAAAGTTTGGGTTCCCTTATTTCTATATCTCAAAAAGGTTCTAGGTTGCAATTGATCAGTCGATTCTCTTAGGTTATGGTTTAAAATTACTTTAAAAAAGTCTGAGGATCTTCTAAGAAATTTACCAAATTTAGAACTTCCATATTTTAAATCTCAATTCCCCATACGATTTCAATAATCGTCCTTTTCTGTATTATTGCTTGGTAATTCCCTAGAGTATAATGGATCTTAGAATATTCAAGGAAATTCATCAGAGTTGGAATTGCAAACAGTACAACTTTATAAAACGTTTCCTCTATACTCTATGTCAAGTTGTTCTGGAGTGCGAATTTCGGGCTTTATTGAATCATATGTGCGTTTCCGCCTTTGAACTCATTTTAAATTAAAAGAAGGAATTATCCAACGGTTAACGGTTCATGCTTTACACTATGCAAAAGTGTTTTACATAAAATTATCTGCCCCTGAATTTCTCTACGGGAATTTAACGTTAAGGGTTTGCCATCTTTGTTTTTGGCGGGAGTGCTAAAGTAATTTGAAAAATTGCGCTCAATATTTTTTATTTGGACACCCTCTTGCGATACATATCAGAAGAATGACTAATCTTAGCTAAATCACCTAATTATTACACAGAGTTGACAGTGTATACTCGGTCTCCCGGTCTCGCGCTAGCGCGTGCATTGGCCTCTTCAAGCAATCAAATGGCTCATTTTATAATGTTAAATCCCCGTAGAGAATTGAAAACTCGGTGCAGCTTAAAACAGATCGCGATTGCTAAAAAGAATTATTGCAAGTCATTTGCACTTTTTCAATCTACAAAATTAACAATTTTATAAGAATACGGTAGACAGTTTTTCTTTCACAACGTTTTACTCATTCTAGCAAACTCTGACATAGAGTATTGGTTTCCAGGATAGACCTTAGAAATCTAATATTTTGAAATCACTTTCAATAAAAACATTTTCACAGTAATAATTTCTAAGATCTGATATGGCCTTTTTGTCAAGGTCATCTCTATTTGTCCCCTGTAATTTGCATGCTATACAACTTGACAAGTTTCACTTAGATATCTACTAATGCCTCTATGAAAACAAAAAACTTAAATGCAAAATTTTTAAACTGTATTTTGACGCCTCTGCTTGGAGGACCAGAGTCCCCGAGGGTGTTTAACTGTGAAGGTGTGAAACTTGTTTCCATTTTTAAAATCCTAATCACGGAACGGCTACGAAAGGTTTTGCGCCTAGTGATATTCCAAACAACTGGAATTGGCTTCCTATTTGGATTTGTTTGGATTTAAGTACTTCTACAATTTCTGGTTCTCCGACTTCCTCAGTTTATGTTTTAATGCTACTGACTGGCGTTACTCGTGAAAGTGCGAATACTGTCCATTCCGGAATTATTGCGTGCATTTATTATTGCGAATGTTCGAATAGTGACGATAATGCGAATTTTACTTTTGCGGCTTTTCGAGACTTGTTACACAACAAGGTTATAAAATATCAGAATGCGAGTTCTTATCTTGCGATTACAATCTAATCGCATTATTAACAATAATTTTTGCTTTTACAGTATATCACATCAACATTCACAATATGCATAATCAAATTTGGTAAACTTTTATTTTGAAATTCATCAAATTATGTTTAACAGGAATTTGCTCTATTTTCGGACTTTCAATTTTTGAGTTCTAATGCTACTGTAGATAGATAACACCTTACAATTCACATTGATCGCCTCGGTGGTGTGATAGTTAGCGTTCTCTCCTCGCGTAAGGCAGGCCGTCGGTTCGATCCCAGACCAGGTTAAACCAAAAACGTTTAAATTGGTATTTGCAGCTAATCTGCTATGCACGCAGCTTTTAGGAGTAAGATCAAAGACTGGTCAGCCAAGAGTCAGAATGTGTCTGGTTAAAGTGTCATGTCTTCCTGTGGACTGTTCGTGAGCTAGCACGTTAAAATTCGGTTCAGCGTGTCGGTCTCATCATAGTAAGATTCATTTATCATTATTCATTAATATGCTTTCCTCCAAAATATGCATTGAATAATTTGCCACTGGACGTTAAGCAAACATTCAATTAATAAATCAACAACTGAAATGAAGCAGAGTTCATTCGGTCATCATCATTCATATATCTGATCTCGTCCTGATAATGCATGAAATATTTCCTTCTGGTTCTGAAGTCAATCAAACAACCTTAGTGAAAAAATGATTAAACAGAACATCAAAAATAGCACCAAATCAAATTAAGACTTATATTATATTTCTCGGTCTTTTGTTAATTTATAAAACCATTAGAACGATGTAACGGATAATAAAGTCTTACATTGCTTCTACTATTAGAATTAAGGATTATCAGTTTATAACTTATCGAAATCCAATATCAGCACAAACATCCAAATTGCAAAAATTTGATAAGTTTTCAAAATTTAAGGTGTATACAGAGCTTCTTAAAAAATATCATCCATTACCTATGTGATAAATTAATGTATTGGTATACAAAATAATAAAGGCATCACGTTCATTTTAGATGTTCTGTTTCATTAATAATAATAATAATAATAATCATTTGCCTGTTTGAAAAAGGGGATCCATTTTTTTTAAAGAGACTTAAGCAAGTTGAGCTTACATTAGAAAGTAAAATAATATTAATTTGTACATACTTTACTGAAAGATATCTAGCAACAAATAAAGATAAAGCATATGCATTTCTTAATTTTGTGAAAAAAAGTCACAAATTTTGTAAACGCGTTGATTTATGTTGTCTTGAGCATGGCAGATGTCAATCAGTCAACGTAAAAACTGTTCAAACAACAATAGATTATAGGTCTATATTTTAAATAACACATCCTATATTAACAGTCAGGATTGTGACCATATATGGAAAGAAGTCATGAAAGGTCTAATAGCCTTAAATTTTTTAAAATTTGTCTCGGAAAAATCGGAGCATGGTGATTAAAAATATTAAAGATTTTATAATATTACAAGAATCATATTTCTATGCTTAATGAATTTTTCTTACCTTTAAACAATAGAATTCAGCATTAAATTTAAATGATGGATAACTATAATGTTGGAACTTTCTACTTTTTAATTTTATAAGTATATGAAAGTTAAAGAAATATTTCGTTTTTGGTAGTGTTCTTGACTTAACAAGAACACTACCAAAACAACCGGATAAAACTTTTAAACTAACACATAACGCCTATGAATAATCTGATATGTTTGCCAAATCCCAATAAATAAACGGAAGCATGTTCTTTCAATGACTGCTGACATACATGAGAGATATGGAACATTTTGTTGGATTTCATAAGTCATATCAAATGTGATTAATGCTATTACATTAAATATTGTACATGTAATAATGTGACCAATTGGCATTATTAATAATGTGCTTTTTCTTATCTAGTTTTTGCTGACAAAACACGTCAAACATTGTTGTTTCATTGAAGTACTTAAGTTGTTACTTGAAATATATCATGGTTCACCAAGGGACAAATTAAGGAGGTTCAATAGATAGGAAAACAAGAGGATAAATCTTTAAAACTTACACTTAACGCCTTTAAATCGTCTTTAATGATATTTTATCAAGATGGTTTATTTTTTATCAGGAGCCTATTTTCAATCTATTACCTGTAAAATATCTGAAAATGTACAATTGTTAATAAGCTTCGTTTTAATGATTGTTGCTGACGTTTGCAGTTAACGTTGGTAAAGACTTCGATTACAATTTTATCCATGAAAACCATGAACCAGTTTATATCCGGTTTGTTTTTTGGGGGGGTCTTATAATATTTTTATTTCAACTGGCGACCCTTTCGATCAAAGTTATAGTAACCGATATTTTCATTAGCTACATAAATTAAAAAGTTCCGAAATTTTGTACATGTATTCGAACGCTTGACTTTTCAACCTTTTACACCACGATTCCACATTCACAACTTAAGACCATCTTAAGAAATTGATAGATCAGTGTTTTGTTAGACAAAATGGAAATCCAAGATAATAAATATGTGGTTTTAGGTAAAAAGACGTCTTACTTTGTTTGTGCCACTTGTACTTTTAAATTCAGTGAATGTGATATTTTCAAAATATTGACTTTTTGAAGACAACATTTTGCAGAATTTGGTAGGTGAGTTTTAACAGACCGTTGGCATCCCAATGGGCAAAAATTGTGCACCCCTATAAGCCGACTTGTTTTTGTGTTCGTATGAAGCAGAATTCATTCAGGGACTCCTGCAAAATAGCAAAAAGTAATTGGCCAGATCGTTTAATGTTTTTTATCGCTATATCGATGGTGATTTGTCATTATCCTACGTTCGGTGAACATCTCAACCAAATATATATCCCAGTGAACTAGAAATTAAGGAGACCACAGAATCAACAAAATCTCCTTGATACCTAGACTAATTCCTCGAAATTGGCCAAGAGGGAAAACTAGTTTCTAAGATTTAGGACAAACGAGTTTACATATTGTAAACTTCCCTTATTTATGTGGCAATCTTCCTGCCTCCCCTGCCTACAGGGTTTGTATTAAGCAGTTGATTCAATACTCTATAACAAGGATACATCCAACCAAGTTTGTTGTCATCCATCCTAAAATGCTATGGTCACAATCAGGAATTCGTTGATCCATTTGGTATCAGTGTTTCTCAACTGATTATGGACTTTTACCGGTAATACAACAAAAAGTTAACTTCTTCCTGGATTGACCTGAACCAGGATTAGAGTATAAGGCTTCCACGACGGGTATTGCGCGCAAGACAAAGCTTGCTCTTCTAGAGCACCTGATCCCACTCATGTTTTGTAAAGGAGTTCATTGATTCCAAGCCTTTGTTCCTTTTAATTTCGTTTTATTTTTAATTTTCTTCAAATTTGTCTTGTTTCGGTTGACTATGCACTTTTGATCTCTCACACTGGTATTCTACACTTGACCTAGAGATGGAGTATATGTCTTTTCACTATTCTTATGAAGATAGTCACTTAGAAATACAAAGGCTGTCGGTACCAATATTTCATTCTGTGGCTATTTTTGTTTATGTCATCGCAATATTTTGAATTAAACTATTCCATTAATTGCAATTGTTATTCAGACTCCTGTAATGGATGGTTAGGTTTACAAAACCAGAAAAGTTTATGAACTTTACCAGTTTGGGAATGGATATATTTTTACTGTCATGAGTACACATCCGTTTCATACCGGCAGTGACTTACATCGATTGTGACTTAAGGAGGTTCGGGGGTCTAAATAAAAATCGATAGATTTTTTTTATATTTTGTCAAAAGATAACCTATATTGTCCTCTTCGAAAAAGTACAATAAAATGTTTATGTCTACGGTCTCGTTTTCAAGCAATGGCTAATGCAAAATCCTACATTTTTTGTTGATTATATAGGGTTAAACTACATTTTTCTCGATATAGAGTACATAAAACGATAGAATTCTAAAATAAAATAGGAAAAGAAATTTTTTATCATATAATATCAGAAAATAAAAAGAAAAATTAGGATCACCGATCTCGTTTTCTTGCTACATTAAGAAGCTATGATTATGTAGTGCACTCCTTTATAAAATTTAGTCATTGGAGTTACCTCCCCTGACAACGTTCAATTTATAAAATAATAAAAAAAAAAGCTCTTTATCATCTGTGAATGCATAAAAAAGGAATGTGTCATTTAATGTAGAATTACAATATGATTATTCAGTTTTAATTTTGTAACAGAATGTTTTTCCGAGAAATATTTTTAGCATTTACAGAAAAAGTTAATACCACAAGTTTGCGATCTAAGATGGCGGAAGATACCCGAACCTCCTTAGGTATCGACTATTTCCTAGAATTGCAAATATTAATTGTAGAAAGAATTACATGTACAACATTAAAATTGAACAAATATATTGTAATTCTTTATCTAATAACATATTCATGTTTACACAGTTACAGAGGATAAAGAGCTTTTCAATATTTAAGGAATTAAAAATTGCAAGAGGAGGTAACTCCAATTAATTCATTATTTAAAGGATTGCACTATAGAATTATAGATTTATTAATGTAGCAAGAAAACGAAATCGGTGGTCCAAATTTTTCTTATTATTTTCTGATAAAACATGATAAAAGCTACTTTCTGCTATTTTATTTTAGAATTTTTTCGTTTAATGTACTCTAAATCGAGAAACCTATATAATCAACAGAAAATGGGGGATTTTGTATAAGTCGTTGCTTGGAAACAAGTTTCGTGACATTGACTTTTGACTGTAATTTTTTAACAGCACAATAAAGGTTATCTTTTGACAAAGAATAAAAAAAATCTATCGATTTTTATTTAGACACCCGAACCTCCTTAATACAGGCTTTGGCAACTCAGTAATACGACTGGTGCAACAAGTGAAGCAGAAGTTTTTAATCTGAACACCTGAACTCAACCTAGTTATCGAAGGTTCGTGTTACTTCTGCTTAAGTGTTCAGTGTAGTGGGGTTTTTTCGTTTCATCTTGTTGGCCTTGGTCTTGCATGTCTTCCGATTCAGTGATTTCTGTCTACCCCGTTGCTATCTTTGAATTCTAGTGGCCACATTTTGAAATCCATTTGTGTACCTTTGTCAATGTTTTTCTTCTGATTTTAGTAAAAATTGTTCAAAGATATTTAAAAATGTTAGAGAAAATTTCTTAAAATTCAAATGACTTATATAAAATTTTTTTTAAAATTTACATGAGTACAGGTAAAATTTATCAAATGCAACTAGAGAAGGCGAATGAGACTGAAACATGTGAAAGGCCAGCTAAAAACATGTCTAGTAAATCACTTTATCGAGCATATGCTCTTGAAAAAAGTATGAACTGCGAGATTAATTCGCCTCAAACAGGGGGCACCTATTATGTAAATACTAATGAACGTTTGTCATCATAAATGTGATATAGTTCTGTATGTAGCCTTCCTCTATTTTCTAATTGAAGATAAATATCAAGGTATGAAGCAGACCTGGGAGCGTCTGCTGTGTCTCTAGTGTCTTTAATTTCAAGCACATTTGGGCAGACGAAGTAAAGATTGTTCAATGATAGAACACGTTCTTTATACCGGAAGCTTAATTCAAAGTTTGGGTATTTTTCTTTTTTTGTGATAGCTCATGAAAAATTTTTCCTCAAACGAGCGAAGTAGATCGTCCACCAAACAAATCAAATCTATAATATAATTTAAATACCTAACTCTGCAAAGAACTCCAAAATAAGAATTTAACTTCTGGCAGTTTTGAAATTCAAATCCTCTCCTTTTATGACTTCCAATCAAAACGAAAAAGAACTGTTTTATTCCGTTTAACCCAGTGATATTCAATTTAATTCAAAGGCAAATCCAGACGGAACACACTAACAAAAATTAAATCTGAATACAAAGGTCATATAAACCTTGTAGAGGTTAATTTGGAAATCAAATGCTCTGAGAGGGATACAAGGTTTCATTTTACAGTATGCGTCGGCAAATTGTCTGACATCGTCGTTTTTTTTGGAATTTACTAGCGAAGAAAATAGTTGGCCTAAAATTGAAGCCCTTCAACAGAAAACTTTTTTCCTTCAACAGAGAGTGCACATGTGAAAACATGGGAAAATTTCGTCTAAAACATTCCATATTCTGGAGAACATGTTGACAGTCATTTGGAATGGTATCCTTAAAAATACATGTTTTATCAATGAAAATAAAAAATCTGACAATTATTTTTCTAATTTATTGTTGCATATCATATTAAACAAACAAAGAATGGCATTTAGCACTAATTAATTAAGCAAACAAACTTGTCTGTTATGCATGTAAGTGCCATCCTTTTTTTTTTTTTGGTTTTCAAGATTATATTGTAAAAATTCTAAGGTTCGTAGGTTTTCATAAAAATTCATACTAACACACCATGGAATCTTGTATGTACTCTTATTTTGTATTAGAATGTAATCTGTATTTGCAATTTTGTGGGATATTTTTTTAAGTTAATTAATAAATTAAAAACATTACATTCTATAAATTGATAAATATTACATTAGATATTTTCCTTGTACTTGATAAACATTACATTAAATTTTTACATTAACTTAATATAAACATTATATTTAATTTTATACATTTCATGTTTTGGTGTAGTCTTTTTTCCTTTTGTTATCGATTTATATTTTTGGTTTGTTTCAAATTTGTCTTGTCTCATTGACCAATTCACTTTTTATCTATCACGTGTGTATTCTACACTGCACTTACATTTACATGATAAACATACTATTACATGTTTTACATTTTATACATTTTATGTTTTACTTTTTATACATGTATGTTACAACATTGTATTCATTATATGTTGATAACACAATAATATATAATCCAGTCAATCTAGCAAAAATTTGACCTTTACCTTAAACTTATATTGCAACAGAAGTAACTAATACATTTTTGTTTACAGAATAATTTAATGATTCACAAGAAAAATATCCCCATTAAAATGATGCAGGGGAAACGAGTAAAAGCCGAAAGAAATTTCCTAAGAAATTTGCATTAAAAAGGGGAATAATTCTGTAAAAACTGTTGAAAAATCATTGAAATTAAAAATAAAATCTTAATTACATTTTTCTGTTGAAAAAACTGTGGGCAAAGTTGTTGTTTTTGTGTTTATTAGGAAAATTCCAACAATTATAGTAAAGTTTTGATATCTATTTTCAAGTTACAGCCCGCATTTAGTAACTATTAAAGATACCATTTTTCCATTTTTTCACGATATCACTTTAGATAAATTCAATGTTAATGAAAATAATTAAGATTGTCTTGAACTTCTTGGGGTTAAAAATTATTTTAACTAAGTAGATTATGTTGCTAAATTATTTGCAGATATAAACTTGATAAAATTTTTCAATTTAATTTTTTGAAAGTACCACATGTTAAAAAATAAGCATTTTCTCAAATCAATAACCTACCAATAAAATACGTGCAATATTTTGGAAATCTACATTATAACCTGAATATGACATAGAGTCAAATAAGAACTATTGACTCCATAAAGTACCATATTTTAAACACAATAAGAGAAAATTTGACCCCCCAAAAAGGTCCTTCAAAGTTAAAAATAAAATTGATTGGCTGATGGATTAATTGATTGATTGATTGATTGATTGATTGATTGATTGATTGATTGATTGATTGATTGATTGATTGATTGATTGATTGATCGAATGTTTTTATCCCCCGGTGGAAAGTATTTCATCCATTTTCAGGACGAGAGCATATTAATGAATGATGTTGAACGAGTCCTCATTGTACAAGACTGACACGCTGAGCCGGAACTCGCAAAAGCAACAGTATGCTGGAAGATATCATAGTAAACACATTACACCACCAAGGTGACAAAAATTAAATTGAAAGAGAAGACAAAAAAAACCTACACATAAAACATCGCAGTCTTAATTTTATCTTTTGTTTTTCTCGATTCCACGTTGAATTTCTTATATAAAAATCAAACGATATGGGGTAAATGTCCAAGAATCTTAATTCCAACCACGAGAAAAACAGAGGGACGTTTTTGACATTTTTAGTTTGTAAAACCATTGAAACGAATTAATGGATAATCTGGTTTTATATATTACTTCATTTAGTAAGTTAAGACTTTCAGTTTGTTGCATATTAAACCTTTATCTACCTAAACATTTAATTTGCCAGTATTTTATCAGTTTTCAACTTTTTTCTTATCTAAGTAAAATAATGTCAAGTAGAAGAAAAAATAAAATTAATTTGTGTGTACTTTACCGAAATTAAATTTTGATATCCGGAAACAAATAAAGTTTACTTAAAGCTTCTGAATTTCTAAATTTTGCGAAATTGGTTATCAAAAATTTTACAAAAGAGTTGAATTGTGTTATTTTGAGTTAGAGAGTTAGCCAAAATAAAAATAACTGTGCAAACCGTAATTCACGGATAATATGTATATAAAGGAAAGAATATGGTTAAAAGTTTTTTTCGACCTCCACACAGCACAAGAAAAAACTCTGTAATAATATTTAAGGTGGTAGACCTGGGTTGAGGGAGATAACTCTTGAAATCAGTAATATGTTTATATTATTTTGTTA
>JAULBM010304597.1:0-14530 GCA_032357055.1 Geukensia granosissima
TACCCCCAGTTTTTTGGTGGGGTCCATGTTGTTCATTTGTTTTTTAGTTTTTAGTGTTGTGTTTTTGTCGTTTTGGTGTTGTCCTCGTTGTTCTCCGGAGTTTGTCAGTACTTTAACATTTTCCCTTTTACTCGAATATCCCCTTGGTATTTCTTGACACATTATATTAACCTTTTGACTCGAAGAAGCACTGCCCTTTCCACAGAACAAAATGAACTGATATTTTAAAGTGTATTTGACTTTATCAAAATGTCGAAAAAAATCCTTCTTGTATAGTGCAATTGTCTGTAGATTTTGGAATCACACTCACTCATCATCTAACTTAATTTTCCTTTTCATTTCACAATCATATGTTCCATGGATATTCAACTGTAATTATGTTTGCATGCTATTATTGTTACTGTTAATATTGTTTTCGGAGAACACTACATAAGTAGGAATTACTTGTGTCTTATCCGCATTGCTGTTACTTTGTAGCAAATAAAATATGTTTAAACTAAACTTGTCTTTTCGTGTCAATAAATAATGTACATGCTTTTAGGTGGAGATCTAAATTGTTTTTCAATAACATGAAATTTTAAAAATGAAAGGATGGAGCTGACCCCGGGATACCCAGGGAACATGTAATTCCATACCAATTAAAGACTGTAATTTTCTAAATGAAGGGGTGGGACATCCCCATGGATGACCACGGATTTGTCTTTTCTTTCCAACTAAGAATATGATTAAATGGTTTAGGAGTGGGGATCTGAACCGCTTTTGAGATATCTTAAAGTTTTTTTTAAAATTAAGGGATGGGGCCAACCCTAGGAGACTTGTGCCTTTCATGCCGACCAAAAATATATAATTCAGTGGTGGGGACCTGAAGAGATTTAAAGAAATGTTAAAATTTTATGATTGTGTAGTGAAGCCCCACCAAAGGGACAGCAATAAAAATTCCTAAACCTTTGGCACAATCTCCATTATTAGTGCAGTTAGTGAGCAAAGTTTCAGATCTGTACTCTAAAAAACCTTTGAGGAGTTCAAGGACAAAGAAAAATGTGCAATTAGGTCAACTTTGCAGCCCGCCTCCGGGAGTGCTATTCAATATTCGAAACCTATCCACATCACTGGTGAAATTTCTGTTCCATTTTCAAAAAGGTTCAAGAGAAGTACGCCGATAAAGAAAACTTTTCCCTTGGGCTAACTGTGTATCCCCGCCCACAAGATTATTTTTTTTTTTTTGCAAATTTTACTGTTCCCACCCATAGCCCAAATTTCATCTTCGTATGTCTGGTGGTTCTGGAGATTATCCTAGATATTAATGACGTACATGTACGTAAGCCACACCAGGCGAACGTTTCACCAAAGGCGTAAGTGATACGATTTGTCGTAACTTACATACCTAATACAAGGCGTACGAGTAATCTTAGGACTTTTTGTTAAAAGTTCGCCTGAAAACATCATCAACGCGCAGAGATTATAAAAAAGTTATGATAATAATAAAAATTACTACCGGATATTTAAATAAATCGAATTTTTTTATATTTACTTAAGAATTAAGACATAATTTTAAGACAAGTTCGTTTGATTGTCTGGCAAAATATTAGTAAATGTTTGCTTATTATTTTAATTCTGTAAAAATGCTGCAATTCTATTTGACTGTACCATGACAATGGAAATATCGATAAACCAATATTGATGACGTAACGAGACTAAATTAATACGCCTTCAAAAAAGTTCCTTTCTTGGAGTTAAATTGTAGCTTCATTTTCAGTTATTTGTCCTATTAACTGGAATTACAAGTAATAAATGCCGTTTTTACGGAATTTATTGATGTATAGGGTCGATGTCTCTGCTAGTAAACAATTTGTCCCCGAGGACATCAACCACCCAGTTGCATAACTATGTTTTGAATTCCTTCAGCCTTTCACTTTCAAAATTTCGGACTTTATTCAGTTTGTGACCGAATCGACTGAGTTTTACACATCTTTTTTTACATATCGTTTTACCTTGAGTTCTAAAAGATGTTGGTAGAATTTTATTAGATTTCTTTTATAATTGTTTTCTTAAGAGAACACAAAAGGAAATAACATTTTAAAAATCAACAAGACGTTTTAATCATATATAATTTTATATAACAAATAATGCATCTCAGTGATCAGGAAGTCTGATGGTGATATTGCTATTAGGTGTAAAACCACCAGAAGCAGAAATCAGTCCGTAGAAGGCTTAAGTTGTGTTATATAAACAAAGTAGTTTCCTTATACGTGGTAAAATCCTAATCAATCGAGATATAACAACAAATTTGGCTATTTTTGAAAGCTTATTTTAGACAGCTTACATTCCTGGCAAAATTATAAAAAGATTTTTGGTTAAATTTATTGCTTCATTTTTTAAATTTGGAGGCTATCAATGATGACCTTTAAATTTGATTGCATGCAAGCTAAGAATACATGATATTCAGAGTAGTTGCCAGTATCACTATAGTTAACAGTGATTTCAGCGTCTCTATAGTTAAACTTCAGGCGTAAAATTCATGAGACTCAATGAAAAATTGAAAATTACAAATTTTACAAAGAATGTTAAAGGTAAACAATGGTGGCCTTTCCCCTATATGTTAATTGAAATCGGTCCAGTGAAATGTGGGATTGGAATTTAAAAATCATCATTTGCATGTCCTAGTTGAAAGCAAATCACTCAATATAAAGAAAATTTAACGAACAAATTTATTTTAATGATGGTGTTGAATACCCTCTGAATTGTCACGTAATTTGCTGTTTAACGTGCAATTTGTACTTATACATATATATAATCATGTAATCAGGTTGATCATTTTTCTTTTTTCCTTTTTTGGTAAAGTCAAATAATAGATAATGCTGAAATGAAATATTTTACATTATTTTCCATATTTAATTAGCAACAGATTTAGGACTTAACAAATCCTCTTTTATCTTAATAAAATAATCAGGATTGATTTTAGCTTGAATTTAACCTAATAAACATCGTGTACAAATTAATACAGTTGAATCAAAATCAATGCCTTGAATAACCTTGCTTTTTCCTAGCTTCCGATTAAGCCTGATCCAGAAAGTTGAGATTTGTTCGGGATTTACCTCCCAGTGTCTTTATTAAGGTAGATTAATTAAACAATTTTTACCCCTAAATCAGTTACAAAGGCATTTGACAAGTTATCAATTTAAGAATACCGTTTACTATTTTTTAGAAATAGAGACAAGAAGATGTTTACAATGTTTCAAAACGGGAGATGTGGTATTATTGACAACTCACCTAGGAATTAATTACAAAGATAGTGTTCGGCCTTTAACATCATTTTATATAAATGAAGAAATATCCTGAATGTAAAATAAGCTTCAAAATCAACTAAAATAAAATATGAGCCTGTTCAAAATAGCAATTTACAACCAATTACGATTTAATCGGAACACGAGTAACAATCAAGCAATGACAACCACTAACCTGTAGATTCCAGTTACGGTATGGTAGGGTTTAACTATTTTGTAAGCGCTTGACACTACCTTAAGCTAGAAAGTGATGCGATATTCGGCAACACAAACCTTCAAAATCCATTGTAACTGGTTTTACTGTTGATGTCAATACAAAATACAAAGACAACAACATAAAATAACAGGATATACAGACCTTTAGAAATAAATGACCGTTTCGAACCGGTAGTGGCAAATACTACAATAAGTCCAAGTAAACAAGGTATTAAAATTTAACATTAATGTAGCCTTGTTTGAGTGGATCGCTAATGCGGAGTTATCATGATTCTAAGGTGGACTGGTACTTGTTATATGATTATTAAATGACATATTGCTATGTTGGGATCTTTGACTTCCTATGTTTCAGTTCTAATACTACTGATGAGAGGTTGCTCCTTGAAATGTACATATAGCATAACCAAATTTTTTCATATTTATTCAACATTGGTACTTCTGTGTTTTGAATAAACTGGGTCGATACCTCTGCTGGTGGATCATGTCCCCAAGGGTATTCCTCATTGCAGTTGTCATACTTATCTGATTTGAAATTTATCAAACAATGTATTACAGAAATTTGCTGCATTTGTTTAAATTCTAAAGCACAGAAAATACGGAAAGGCTTCGGAATGTATCGCACTTAGTAGTTGTCCCTGCCGTCGGATTAGGCTTCGCATTTCGATTTGTTTGGATCCGAGTGATTATTTTGCTATGTTTGGATTTTTCTCCATGTTTCGGTCCTTATTCTACTAATGAGGGGTTACGACTTGATATGTACATATAACATATCCAAATTTTTTCATATTATTTATGTGTCTTGAAACATATTAAAATGGTTTCAATGTAACATAAATTATTTGCTTTGTGAACTTAACAGTAGTACAAACGATTTATTACCCAAAAATTCAAACGAATGTTCTCAATTTTGGTTTTTTTCAATAATGAAAAGAGAACGAATCGATGTTGTTAAGTCATAAATTCGCTATTTGTTCATTTCTATATGTGTTTGTGTAAATTAATTCAATGTTTGGATGTTATAGTCTTCCATACCATGTTTGATGAAACCATATTTTTAGCGTGTTATCTTTTGAAGGATTATAAAACAAATATAATTGTAACGCAAGTAAAAAGAAATTCTGCTCATCGTGCATTTAAGACGATTTTTCAATAAAAGTTAAAATCTCGTTTTATGACACTGTTGGTGCTTTTTCTCACCTGCTCTTTCCGATAACTAAAATAAAACTACTAAACAAAGTTTACATCGACAACGGAATGACGTCAATCCTATATTTATGTTTAAAAAGTTAAAGTTTGCTAGTACATCTGTTTAAAATATAAAATTAAGTTTGTTTAAGAAAATTCATTTTTCGTTTTTAATTTTCTCCGTTATTTGATCCGGACATCTCACTCTGAAGTTGTGCGATGGGAATCATAAAAAATGACTATAATTAAATGTTCAAGTAATGTGCTCAAATGAGCAGTAATAAAAGATACATGAAATAGGTATGGCACGCGACAACCACATTTATTCGTTTATCCTAATTTAACGGTGTTTAACCTATTTAGACGATCGTCTGTCCTACTTTAACGACGTTAATACACATGAACGACCGTTTTCAAACTTTTTCTCATTTATGTGGTTCCTGCGTCGATAATAGATAATAGTTTAATTAACAGTCGTTAATGCATTAACGACTGTTAATCGTAAATAGAATTAAAATAAGTCGTAATTCGCATTTACGGAAATTTAAAATCTCACCGTCACTAAATTAGGACTACAGAATGTTTTACACATGTTACAGACGATATGATTGGTTCAATCGGAACACGCTCGTATATTTCCGTCATTCTTCGGAAAGTCATTTTAGCGGATTTTTTTTACGGAAATGGCCGATGATGTTCGTACACTGATGATTGGTTGTCTAAATAATTTCAAAGCACAGCAGACAAAAGTCGTAGTGCATTCTTTGGAAAAAAGCAAAATTTAACCTGAAAATTAAAAAAATTGCACAATCACAAACTTAATAATCTTGCTTTTATTCAAAGTACAGTGCCAGCCTGAAATAATATTTGAATTATAGAAAAATCTGTCAGTGCTAACTCAAAATAATGGCCAACATGTGTCTGTGGTGGGTAAAATTCTTTCAGTGCTCTTCAAACATTCTAAAATTTGACTTTATTGACAACAACCTTATCACAAAATTTATGTCAGACTGTATTTTAATCCCAGGATCAAATTAGTCAATTAATGTATACTTGGCATGATTCAGATTGATTTTTTCTCAAAAGTCTACAATATTGCAGTAAATGGCAGTCTTATATCAAATCGGTGTCAAATCTTGGAATTCACGTTTTCAGGGTGGTTATAATAAAAAAAAGTTTAAATATTCCACAAAATAGAGGCAAATGACATTTTTTAGCATTACATTGCTTTTCTGATATATTTAATGTAGTTTTTAAGTCACAGTAAGCAATCAAGACAGAATATTTGCAGGCTAAAAAACCTAAAAATCCTCAGTATAACTTTGAAGGCAGATTTCACAAAAAATTTCAGGTTTATTGGCAATAAAATTGGTTTAGATGGTGATTATGAATGTTTTAATATTGAAATAATTTTAGGAAACCAGAAAATGATGCAAGAAACAGGTATGGACCCTCCAGTTTCAATATGATATACTCTTGGACATGAAATTTTAATGTAAATGTGTGCATATTGAGGCCTTCAGGAGTAAAAAAGATAACAGTTTTCTACCATTTCCTACATAATAATGAAAAAATAGACTAGTTTCTATTTAATTTGAATCTTTGTTAAATATTACTGCTAAATTTTATGTAGAAATTTATTTCCTAAAGCCCATATAAGGTTTATTTACAAATGTACCTCATATCCTTGGCCGAAGCATTTTTATCGCATACACAGACACAGAACAAAAACAGTTCCCAGAGATATCAAAATGTTTGTGTTAACTTCAAAAGTAATAAAATGTCTCATTTATACATATTGCAGAAGAAAATATGCAAAAATTACTTTTAAAGTTTATTGTATCAAATCCTGTATACTGTATAGAGTGGTACACTTTTAAAATTGTGGTGGATCTCCAATTCTGGCCTATACAATTGAATATTGAGTTTTTAACCATTTTTTGGCAAAAATGAACACTGATATGCAATAATGTAGTAAAAATGATTGTATTCATAGCAATGTAAGATTCGGGTATGTCTGCTTTCCAATTTTGACATCCACCTCTTAGGTCCGGGACCACAATTATTTGCCGTAGTGCAAAAGAGTTGCGTACCAGTTATATAAAGTGTACTTGGGTTTATATCTATTTATTAAATAAAGACTTCACAGATTGTAACATATTTTTTTTTTCATTCAAAATGATAATAAAAGCTTGACTTTTGGGAGTACAGGGCACATTAAGTGCCATTTGTGTTTTATGTCTTAAAGAAAATTCTTAGAAAGAAGACAAAATGTATATTCAAATTTTCAATAAGCAATGCTATTTGTATGATTATACGATAAGATACCAAACAGATTTACCAAGTCCAGTGTAGGATACCAATGCGAGAGACCAAAAGTGCCTAGTCCAAAGAGACAAGACAATTTGAAACAAACTAAAAGATAAAACAAAAGGAACAAATGCTTGGAATCCACTAACTTCTTTAAAAAACAGGAGTGGGATCAAGTGCTCATGAAGGTTACGCATTCCCTATCTTGCGCCGATACTCATCGTGGAATCCTTAAACTCTAATTTTTGTTAACGTCAATCTGAGAAGAGGTCAGCTTATTTTTGTATATGCTCTTAATAGTATGTGAACAAGGGTGCGCCTGCAAGATAACAGATTACACAGCCTTTTCAGAATTTAAAAAATACAGTCATTATAAACATACGACAAATTTGGCTGATAGTTGATGATTTTTACTCGCAATAAATGTATATAAAACAAAAATAGTTGATCAATCATGAGAAAATAGCTACTATATTTGATTAGCGGAGGTGGCAGACGTGAAATATTAGTCAATTCAGTCAGAGTTGCTATTTTTGTCTTTCGTTTTGTTTGGTTGGCAGTGATCTTGTCTGTCTTCCGACTTAACGATTTCTATCTGCTCCTTTGGTATCTTCGAATTCCTTTTGCTCTAAACACCTTTGAATACTCTGGCCTATTACACATACCGGTAATAACTCCATGGTAAACTTCATGAAACCTCTTAGGTAATTGTTTCTAAAAATTGTAGTATTTAACTAACAGATATGGTTGTATATTGCCAAATACATTGCCCATTACTTGCCAATAGCAGCAAGTACATTAGATCCTTCCTAGAAAATATAATTATATATATAATGTATACTACCTTAAAATTCTGTTTTTTTTTTCAAGTCTTAAATTATCTTCTTTGTAGTTGAACTTTTAAAGTTATTTTCACCACATATGGGCGTTACATGTAAGTTGGGGGTTCGAAAAACCAGTAAAACCAAGACACATTATATGGCTGTAGCAAATCAGCTATCCATTTATTTTCTCGTGTTTCTCCTTTTTTGTGTAAATATCCTCTTTCTGTGTTTATGAGTTATATGCGTAATTTATTGTCATGCTTGGTAATTTTTACCATTCCTTGTATTCACTCTTTCTTTTTGACTAAATGGTATTTTAATACATGTGGAAAATATATATGGGGAAAAACTTAAGTGCAAACATGGGCAAACCGAACAAGTTGTGAAAAGTAAATAGGAGGCCAAAGAACTTTAAAAAATCTCAAATAATATATGAGTTCTTATATTTTTAACATGTTTTTATTAAAAGGATGCTCTAGGCAATCAAAAATGTTCCCCCCCCAAAAATCAGGGGTGGGGAGAGGGTTTATCCCAGTCTATGTACTCAAACTTTCAATACATATTTGCCAACCTTAAACTGACACGTTTACTTTGAATGACCACAGATTTTAAAAAAAATATATATATTTTTTAGAAAGTACAGGTATTGTTGTAAATTACGAAAAAATAATGGTATGGCCAAGACAACAGTTTTACAACCGCATGTGTTATGTTTTTAAAATAGTGAAAATTTTGGCAGTTCAATTTCAGGTAGCATTGAACATTGCTACTTAATAAATTACCAGTATTAAGTCTTCATAACCATGTCGAAAAATCATATGATACATAACTTATTTCCCATTCCAATAAGAAACTCACACAGATAAATTTTAATTAAAATTTCATGTTTTTTTTCACTTAAAAGGAGGTGGAGCCCGAATTTGGTAAAAGAGACTGCAAGCTGCATGAACAGTTGCAGGGGTAGCTTGGCTAACAAATTTAAATTGTTAAAATATAAAACACTTTGATGCTTTTAACACCTTAGCCATTTATATTATTCAAATAATTTTATAAATTTTATACAATTTAAAGTAACAAGATGTTTCTTTGATGTATAAAGAGAAGTATATCCTACTAACTGCCACTGCAAACAGCTGGAAGTAGGCATTCCCGTCGTGTAATATTTGCACGCTTAAAAATTGATAAATATTAAATTTTTACTTAGTATTTCATGTCAAGACGCATGTGAAACCCAAAGTTGAATCAAGAAAGAATTTTTAATCATATTTTAATTTTTAGGAAAAAAATTCTTTGATGGAGTCTAATAGACTTTAAAGACAAAAAAGTAAATACATTTGTAGTTTTGATTTGATCCAACCCTATACCATAACAATTTTCTCTTTTTTTGGTTGGGGTGGTGGCGGATTGGACACTATTTAATCCTTATCCCTGGCAGGTAATTATAAAGAAAGTGGGCTAAGACAGGCAGTATCTCTACCTTTTATTCCGCATACAAAACAACTGTACAAAATCCTACAAATTATGGATGCCTCCATAAAGCATATATTAAATACCATGTCCATGGCCAATATGAGCAGCAGTGGTGGTAAAACATGTCATCTAATGGTACATAAATGAAGCAATTCCTACGAGTCATATACATTCACATTGAATTTTCATAATTAATTATTTGTCTTGTGTCTTTTTCACCACAATGAATCAAGTAATAATATGCTTGGTTATAAAAACAAATTCAAATAGACATTTTCTGTTACAGATTTACTACCATTCCTCATCACCTGTATGTCTCTGCATCAAAGATAGCAAGGAAATGCCTGAAATGTTAACTTAAATTATACCATAAAATGTCTATTCTGGAAAGTTTAATTATTCAAAGCATTAAAGAGCAAGGTTTGAATGTTTAGGTAATGATTATTTGATTACTATAAATACTATTTTAAAAGTTTGTAATTGAAAGATATATATATATATATACAACAAACGTCTTAAATTTGTGACAACTCTACAATATACTTCCCCCACCGGATCTCTGAAGCATCGGATAATACAAGGTTAACATGAAATCAATTATAAACGTCTGAAAATGAACCTAACAGTGTGAGGGATAAATTTTGTACCTGAAAATTTTTGTCCTTCCCTCAGTGGGATTCGTACTCACGCTGAATAATTCTAATAAAATTCACCAAAGAACAATTGTTTAAATCAAAATGGTACCAATACATTGTGATAAAAACTTAAAATCATATCACCATAAACTGTCTTATCTCGTGTGGAGCCAAATGGGATAAGGCAAAGTTCGGGGCTTATGGCCAGGGATATATCTAATTAATTAGGAAAAATATCATTTTGCTAAATCCCATCCCTAAGTATCAAATGTTTGACCCAAATCAAATTAATTAATTCAGTATTTGTCACATTTCCTAATAATTTTTATTTTAATTCACAAAAATCAGTGTCAAACATACCTATTTGTATTTGTAAAATATCCTTAGGGGAAATACTACGATCTCTTCTACATCACAAGTGTAGGCCTGGAATAAGGTTGACTAGGGACACTTTGAGTGGGGGTAGGTGAGCGCCGATAATAGTTTTAATTAGAAAAAAACTTCTGTTATCACCTCAGTACATGCAGTGGCATGATATTTCAGGTAACACGTGTAAGACATAAAATAACGACGGATTTCATACTTTTAATGTGTTCACGGCACAATCCCTGACGATTTCAAACATTCGCTGCTTCTAAAACGTATTTCTTCTTCTAGTTCTGCGGAAACCGACAGTCATTATATTCAATTCAATAACGCACCGTATATCCGCAGTAGTGGTTTTAAAAACGACGTCTTAACGTGTATTCCTACGTGCACTGCTGACATTTTCTCTGTAGTCACGTGACAAATCTAGAAATGACGTTTTTTACCGAACTTACCCGTTTCCATTTTAACTAAAAAGCCAAAACCCTCTATTCATAATAAAGAGTACTGTTACATTTTTAACTAGAAGATCTTTTGAAATTAAATAATTAGTCCAAAGAACTTTTCATTGTAAATTATGAACAGGATAAGATATAGACCGCATTATATCTCTATATAGAAAACATTAAGATCTAGAGGTTCATCAAGGTTTTCAACAAGATTGATAACCTTGATTTTCTCAAACTGTGTATTGTATTTTATTGGTGTCAAAAGTTTGCTTTATCTCTGTAGTATAGATAAAAGATTTTTAAAATTATTTCGTCTGCTGTCATCGTATTGTGAATTTGGTTTCATCTCTGCAGTATAATAAACATTTAGCTATCAAGCTTGCTGTTAGCTTATTTTAATTCATAAGACCCATGTAATAAATACATTATGCTGTCGTCATCGGAAAGTAATTATGGTTCAAAATAATTTCTTTGTCATATTAGCAACAAGTGCCTTAATTAATATTCAAGGGTTTCAATTAGTGAAAAAAGCTGTTTAAGTAAACAAGTTTTTTTTAGTGGAAATAAAAATATTGTGAGGTTAATGTCTGAACAAATCTTTATTTTCAGTTTCAAAAAGCGTAGAAAGCAGATTGGTTGTCAGGCAAGCTCCAGTTGTATTTATATAAGAAATGATTTCTATTAACTACAGTTAAGTAATTCAATTCTAATTAACGTTTGACTACTAACAATTATTATTTTTAAGTAGTACATCTGTTGCAATTGTAATACAGAAAGTAGTTTTGAATGACTATAATGAGTTCCTGGGTTCAAAATATACTTACAACAGATATATCTAAACAAATATTTTATCAAAACCGTAGTATTTTGACATCAATTAAATACAACAAAACGTTTATATCCCCAATTTTTACTAAATAATCATTTGTAGGGATCTCGCTTATGAGTAATTTTGCTTTATAACGGAAAACAACGTCGTCAATAATCTCGTCCTAAGAAATCTGCATTGTAAATAATGAATAAGATGAGATAAAGACTGCACAATATCTCCAAATAAGAAAATCTAGAGGCTCACCAAGGTTTTCAATAAGATAGGATTTATAACCTTGATTATCTCAAACTTTTCATAGTTGCAATTTAAGAAAAGATAGCTATTAAGCCTGTTGTCTATTCATATAAGACCCCATGTAATTTAATACATTATCCCGTCTTCAACAGGAAGTAGTTATATTAAACTAGAGTTCCTTGTCATATAAGAGACAGGATTTTGCCTTAATTAATTTTTAAGGTTTCAACTAGGGACAAAAGCTGTATTTAGTAAGCAAGTAATTTTAGTGAAACTAAAAACATAATGAGGTGAATGTTTTAAAAAATCTTTATTTTCTGACTGAGGCTTATTTTGTGGAAAGAGTATAAAGCAGATTTTTTTCAGGCAAAATTCAATTATATTTCGACAAGAAATGTCTTCTATTAACTACAATTTAGTAATTCAATTCTTATTAACATTTGAATACTGGCACATAACATTTAATTAAGCCGTACACCTTTCGCAAATTTAATTCAGAAAGTCTATAATCAATTCCTGTGGAAAACAGCATAATATTTTAAGTAACCTAAACACTTGTAAAATGTGTCAAGAAATGCCAAGTGGATATTCGAGGAAAAGGGAAAATGTAAAAGTACTGACAAACTCCAGAGAACAACGAGGACAAGACATGTAAACATATATTATCAAGTGAAACACTAGATTATAAGTCAGCTTACTATTGGGTTCCAGAACCTAACCTACATTTACTCTGATAATCTGATAATATAATTCAGATAACCCTACTTTATTAAGCGAAATCCTGGTTTATGTGCCATGCAGCTTACTATGGGTTACCTGATTGTAACATACATTCATCGTTGTAAAATGAAATTCGAGGCTGAGCTTATAATGAATTTATCTATCTCTAATTTGCCTTTCCTCCCGTATCTTACATTAAGCTTTTCTTGGTGCTGATTGGCTGGTCGTGATGAGTAGGCTTGGCTAGATTAACATTGTAAAACAGCGTAAAACAGATTCTTAAAATCTTATATACAAAAATTGTTATATTGTTCGTTCTTCCACCATCTGTAATATGTAATATGCAATGTTTGATATCATAGGTATTTTCCCACTTGTTCGATAGAAATAATCGTCAATTTATTAGTAAATTTCACGATCTAAAAGTATGAATGCTTTTAGCGAGTATTTTATAGAGACATGTCTCGGGTATAATTTGATAATAATTCATACCCCATAATTACATGAAGACACCAAAACAATGTTTAGAGTAGATATAATATTTAACAATATATACGGTGGTGGAAGTTATTAAAATCCTATAAGCAAATAAATGCTCTCAGTCGGACGGCAAACATAATCTACGGTAATCATTTTGAAAAGTACCTATAGAATCATATTTTAACAACTTAAGAAACATTTATTATTTTTATATAATTTTAATCAATTTACGTTGAAACAAAATATCATATAATATTAATATTGCCTCATTTAATACGCGTAATGATTTACGGTGTCATCTATCTTGATTTATAGCCCAACGTAATTTTAAATTAGAAACCACAAGTATGGATTTGTTAATTGCAATTCTTGCATTTTATTTTATATGATATATCATTTAACTTTGCATTTGTTTTTTATCATATTTTTATTCTTTTTCAATTTCATCTCAAGTTATGCCACCAAAATAGATTTTTATAAACCAAGCGTTTCTATATCTTATGGCGCATTACAATTGCGACTTTTTAAAATATGCACTAATTTCTCACTTCTGTCTTCATATGCCATACACATTCCCAGTTCTTGAAGGTTATGCCTCAACGCTTATCCTAGATGGAAACCGCAGCATACGAATCTGGCATCTTGGATAACTAGTCTCTCAAGAATATGTTGATTCATGTACAGGCTTAAAGATACATATACTATATCCTTTAAGAATTAAGTCAACGTAATATATGTATTGACACTTTTAATTGCAATATTTTTTACAATGCCCTTGACTTTGTTGTGAAGTCGGAGGTAAAGCGCAACTCACAAAGTATTTTTAAAGTTACACTTATAACGCATATAATCCGAATTTTTTACAATCTTGATGGATGGAATTGGTTTAAGATGAACGGTTGTTTATATTTTTGTATATATCCTTTGTCTTGTACCAGTTTGTTATTGCTGTCTTTAAATTCCCTCCATTTCAGTTTCTGTCGCTTCCTCTTTTAATAGAAAGTAGAATGAACGCTGACGAGGCTGGTTTTATGATGTTTTCATATCTTTCCTTCTTCATATGTATATTGCTTTTGCAAAACTATGACACTTTTTATTAATACTTGTGTGTAACCACGAAAAGTTTGTGATTGTAAGTATTTACACAACGAAATAACTACAACCCGGGATTAAACAGAACCTGAGGTCAAGGTACTTACTTTTTCCCAATCTTTATCGACTGTTTTTCAGTGTAATGAGTGATTTGTCAAAACATGACTAAATATTTTTGTTATATCAAACAATTGAAATTTTTTAATGAGATATAGAAAATATCTACAAAGCAATTCAGCAAAAATCATCTAAGAATTGTGCACCCCTTCTCGCCGATTTATTCCTTTATTCGTATGAAACTGACTTCATACAGAGCCTTCTACAGAGAAAAAAGACAATGTTGGCTCAATCTTTTTGTTTCACGTTCCGCTATATAGATGATGTCCTTTCACTGAATAACTCTAAATTTGGTGACTATGTTGACCTCATCTAT
>JAULBM010304608.1:0-14529 GCA_032357055.1 Geukensia granosissima
TCCGTTCCTATACCTATTGTGACCAACATCGATTGTGACTATACCCCGGCTTTGACTACTGAGTAACACGACGGGTGTCACTAGTGGAGCAGGAGTTGCTAACCCTTCCGGAGCACCTGAAGTCACGCTGGTTTTTGTATGGTTCGTGTTACTTCAGCTTTAGTTTTCAGTATAGTGTTGTGTGTTCAATCATTGTCTTTCGTTTCATTTTGTTGCCCATGGTCTTTTCTGTCCTCGACTTAACGATTTTTGTCTGCTCCTTTTATTGGATCTTCTGTGATCCTTCTAATAATACAAACCATGAAAACGTTTAGCATTTTCTTTGGTTTTTGCATGGATAGCTGCTAAAAGTGGTAGTGGAACTGTTCCTTCTTTCATCTTATTTGCCTGATCACTCCATTTACTTCCCAGTCTCTGCAAATTGTTCAGTAAGATTAATGAATAGGTAAGCTTACAAAAGGATACACCAGAGTATTATTACCAATAATTTATGTATGATATTTCATCTCTTAATTATGATCCGCATATTAAATCTTTTAATATTTGGTTCCAGTTATATAATTTCAAGATCAAATATTCTTAGATTATACATAAATGAGCGTTCTTTGATAGTTGTAATAATGCTTATCTGGGACCTCTGATGCTATTGATGAGAAATTATTCCTTTAAATGTACATATGTATCAAAATTCATGTTATTTATTCAACATGGGTAAACTGGTGTTTTAAAATCAAAGTATCGATGCCTTTTTGGACCAAAGGTCTCGAAGTTTATTCACCAGTACAGTTGTCAAAGTTGTCTAACATGAAATTAATCAAATAAAGTATTACAGTCTTTTACTGCCTTGTTAAAAAAATATTTCGAAGATACCACAAAGGCAGGCAAAAATCGTTAAAAGACAGACAAGACCATGGGCAACAAAATGAAATGAAATACAAACAAAGTACACACAACACTTCACTGAAAACGTAGGCTGGAGTAAACGAGACTTAAGTTCTTAAGCACTGAAAATATGGAAAGCCTTTGACACATACTGCATCGAGTAATTGTCGATTTGTATGCATCTGAGTACTTCTTTTAGAAAGATTTTATCGTGGACCTCTTATGTTTTGATTCTACTACTACTGATGAGAAGTTATTACTTAAAATTGACATATGGCATATCAAAATTAATCATATTTACATGACATGAGATTTATCAAACAATTTTTACCGAAATTTGCTGCATTCGCTAAATTCTAAAACACTGAAAATACGGAAAGTCCCTAAAGAGTAATCCAATCAGTAGATGTCCCTGTCGTCGGATTAGGCTTCCCATTTCGATTTGTTTGGATGCTTCTTTTGCTATATTTGAATCTTTGAATTCCTGTTTCGGTTCTAATGCTACTGATGAGAGGTTACTCCTTGTAATGTACATATAGCATACCTAAATTTTCTATACTCATTTAACATTGGTAATTTTGTATTATTCAACATTGGTAAATTTAACTAGTATTTTCATTCTCTCAAGGTTTGACAGAAAAAGTTCAGCCGCCAGACCAACAAAAATGTATTGTCATTGTTTGATTTAATCATAGCTACCATATAAAACATTCATCGAATTAAACTTACATTTTTTATCAAAACATTTCCTAGCATCGGGGCAAAAACATCTGTTGTAAAATTCCAACTTATTCCATTGAGTTTCTTAGAAAAGAATTGCCATCCATAACACACAATGGTTGACAAACTTTTGGGATCTGACGAAATATTAGCCTTTATATTCTCTTGGACTGTTCTTGGGTTAACTGACGGCCATTTGGGATGGGAGTATAACGTTGAAATATACCTACAAATGAAAATATACACATCTTAAGAAACCCTAAAAGTTGAAACATATAATCTGCATTTTGCATTTGTGTAAACCCAAAAGTAGTCATATTAGTTTAATTTTTACTGCATTTTTTTGTTATCTTGTTTATATTTGCAAGACTGACTCTTTGGTTTCTTCCATTCTCATGTATTACCCAAAAACCTTGTAATCAAATAATTTAAATATCACAATAATTATTTGAAAAAGGAAAGGAGTAAATTTCAATGGAATGAAACAAATAGCAATAAAACTTTCACAAAAATAAAATCCAATGGTCTCCAAATTAAAACTTGATATTTTGCACAATTATTCACAAGATATTTTTTTAGGGAGGTTAAAGAATAATTTTCGATTATAAAAAATGATGATAGAACAACAACGATTGAATAAAACTTATGGAATTCGATACTTTCACTCGGCCATATTATAAAAGTAAGATTTATATATCCATTGTCTAAAAAACAAACCGACTAAAATATATATATATAAGTTATTTCAATAAAAGTGTCTCCTTGTAGAATGTAAATATTCGTGAAAAAATGTAAAGTTGAAATAATAACACATTAAGATAATGATTACGTATTTACCAAGAAGATCCCGAAAGTGCAGCAGTGTACAAAACATAATCAAGAATACGAGAATCATACAATGCATTGAATATACCCGACATGGCTACCATCGCACGGTATCCTCCTCCAGACCCTATCACTGCTATGTGGGGGACCTAAAACAAGTATTGCATTTAAAAAAAATGGTACATTTTATTTGTTTAAAATATTGAATGCATATTTTAATTTGAAGTCTCAAAGGTCCGATAAGTATGAAACAAGAGCAAACATATCAATTTATTAAATATTTCTGAACATGGCAGCCATCTTTTTCTAAATCATGTAGTAACTATTATCAAAATTCAACTAACTGCAATTGTGATATTGACACATTCAGGATCAAAAGTTTATAATTTCGATATCTGTTTTTAAAGAAATGTGTTGCTGTCAATTAAAAACACAGTGAAGAAACAGATCAAAACTAAGAATGGGCGGTTTTATATCCATCTTCAATTTTGCGACAGTCAGAAGTGCTCCACTTAAAATGTTATTATCGTTAATTTTACTCTCGACTCTCTTTAAAATAACATTTTTGAAAGATAAAACTAAAACCCATGTAACATATGTAATATACACTAATTTTATTGTTAAAACAGAAACTTGACTAAGTTGACAACGACTGGTTCCTCTGATGAATTAATCAAACTTACATCGTTGACTTTAATATCACGATGCAAAAGTTTTTCTAGTGCTTTCTGTATATACACTTTCCTTTGTCTCTGAAAGTCGGCTTCTTCCCTACAGAGAAATCCTTCACTATTGTCAAATGTTCTTAAATCTGGTGGTTTCCTGGTGAATAAATGAAAGTTAGCAGCTTCATGAGCTTGTTTTGATTATCGCATGTATCTCGAATAACAGTTCGGATTGGTGTTGCTGTCTGTCCGACGCATTTTTCCTTTGACGTCAACGTCGAATAAATTTTAAGGTTCACCACTAATAGATGTTTGCTACAGATTGGTGAAGTATAGCATGTAAAAACACTTTATCATTCAGAATTTTATTTTTTATTTATCTTTCCATTGTGTAAAACGGTTAAATTCATTTCTTCTAGCCTTAGTTTTCGGTGTTGTGCTTACTTTGTTTGTCTTTGGTTTCTTTTTTTTTGTCGGTCACGGTTTTGTCTGTCTTTTAATTAAACGATTTCTGTTTGCCCTTTGGTATCCTTGAATTCTTTAAACATTATAAGAATATCTGGCTTATAGTGTTACATGCGTATGAATTTGTTTGAAACGACAAATGATGTTTGTTTCTTTGTGACAACTTCTAGAAACCGTATGTCTATTTTATTCAAGACAAAATTGAACATGATAACGCTTGATAAAAAATAAACTTAAGTAATCGTAAATGATTTGCGTAATACATTAATCCTTCTCTGTGGTTGCCCAATGATTTTTGTTTCAATACATCTATCATTACTTTATTTTTTGCGTAAATCAGTCGAATTTACACACCAATATACTTCAGACAATATATTTCATCTTAAAGTATCAATGTAATACTAAAATAAATGAAATTTACATATCTACGAGACTTGTAGAACAAAATTACAAACATATTGTAATTCCCTATCCTAAACAAGGGACATGTAGTCAAGTGGTTTTTTTTGTTGATATAGCCATGTATCGCTATTCGTTCACCAATTTTTCAATCGATTGGTTTATATATATATATACAATTTCATGAACTGACAGCAGATCGAGTGGATTTATATGTTTCGATATATATCAAACGAAGTTGTGAGCATATTTTCTATATACCAATAAATTACTTACACTTCTGGGGGTGATGCAGTTAGATTCATCTAAATAACAAAGATGAACATGTATAATAAAAATATAAATCATACATTCATGGTATTATCTATTATATAATTAGTATTTAATATAGAATTTTATGGACTGTTATCGATAAAGTGTCCTTCAATATGGTATTCATCAACTGACTACGTCACAATTGTAAACTGTAATCCTGACAAAGTTCTTGTCTTATAATATGAAGAACATATTACGATATAGCCCTTTTCAAAAATCCGTTTCCGGAAGACGGGGGATGCTTCTAAAATTAAAATTTATCATTTTGGTTCCCGTCCTCCGGGTAGTGTGGTATAAAGTTTGCATTGAAATTACCGTTAACACGCACATCAATTTCTGTCGAGGACAAATAGTAAAAACTTTCATTTTTAATTTTTATAAATTATAAAATATCGAGCGTAAACACCTTAACTCCTTCTGGCAGTCGTAGAAATCAAATGCTTTAAGACAAGGGGACAGTCGGGTTTTTCTCCTTGCTCATTGTTACGTCGATGTGCCGGACTACCCACAAAGTGGAACAACTCTTGCAAAATCTTATTTTTTAACCAAACTCGGACTTCCGGAAATATGTTTTTTCGAAAGATACTATAGCTCTTTCCGTATCACTTGTCAGATCAACACTTAACCAGTACCATCCATGGAGCTAAAGGAGCTCTTCGGTAATATCAACGTTACGGGTTGATACCGTGTGTGATGACGGAAGGAGACACATTATATTCTATATTTATAAACAAGTGGAAAGCTCACAGACTGAAGCAAGGCTATTTTACCCCTCGGGTCGTGCATTATGCCTTCAAACCTTGGGACACATTATTTTGTCATATTACATGGAAAACACAATATCATTGCATAATTATTAGTACCAGACCTGTCAAGTCTCACGGAATTAACGTCAGACTCACGCAATTTGATCTCAATTTGCCGGCAAATTCCTTTGTTGTTTTGTATTTTCCCTTTGATCTTTAAATTTTTTACCAAATCTCACGCATGGTCGTCATGAAAACTTAACCGCCCTGCAGTACTGATCGGCGATATTGTAATTTTAATAGCTTGAATTTAATCGGTGGCTTAACCTTCACATGAATATTCGTTTTAAAATAATGGTTGACTGGTTTTGTTATTTAATGAAATCCCTAGAAACAACCCCGCTGTCGTTTGAAAGTGATCTTAACAAAACCTTTTAATAAAAACTCATGATTCTAGTCTTAAATTTAAAAAGGCATGACACATAAGAATAAGAAGATGTGGTATGACTGTTAAAACTTGTTGCGTTTTCAAGGTTGCTTAAGAGTAGTCATATTTTTGGTTACTAAATACTATTGGTTTATAATATAACAATACCACAAATCAGACTCTGAAGGTGGGGTCGAATTTATGTCTTTTCCGGAAAATTTCAGGGCTTGAATTTGAAATGCTTTTGTCCGCTTGATTTTTCTTTCTCAAAGAACTAATTGAAAGATTATTGTTTTTAGGTCCACCTTGGCCAGATTATCATTATTTTTAGTAAAAGCCATTGCATAAAAGTTGTGGCTTAAAGTATGACTTTAAGACTTTTGAAAGATTGAAATTTGATTAATTGGATAAGGGATATCTGATTCAAGAAGAATCACAGCTATTTGTCAAAACATATATTGCTTAAAGGCAAATTAATGAAAAGGTGCGTTTACACGATAAAATTCTTTGAATAAAACTTTCATATGTTCCTTCAGACTTTTGCTGTTGGCGTGTTTTATCAACTTGAGTTTGACAGTGTTAACACATCATCCAACATGCTTGACAACTCCATCAAATATTGGTTGAAAGTTGGAAAGGTTGTCAATCATGTTTGATGTGGTGTTTTCACGATCAAACTTGAGTTCACAACAGGTGCACAGGTAGTTTCACGAAAGTTTGACGTAAAAGTTTGATCGTGTAAACCCACCTTAAATATTTGTTAATGTAATACATTTGTACATGTATGTATTTAAGGGGTACCCTACACCATCAATAAAATAAAATTCCACTAGTTTTTTCCTTATATTTTGTTTACTTTGATGAAAGAAGGAAAACTTGAAAATTTCGAGAAATTTGAACAACACATTTCTCTGGAATTATTTCAATAGATATATAATAATTTCATCATCAGAAATTTTGATCACGGAGATGCATTAATTCTAATACAAATTAATACTTGATTAAAACGTTTAGATGATCTTAAAGAGTTATTTCCCTTAAGTGTATGGTACCTCCTTAAATGTAATTGTAAATATATTTGTAAATATAATAAACACTACGCACCTGCATGGTTTTACACTGTAGGATACGTGCTTTATCAATGTCTAATAAATTTTCAACGGTAACTCTTTCTTCTCGATCATTGTCTTTAACGATGATGTCTGCAAATTTAATTGAACGTTAAATGAAATCGAAAAGAAGTTAAAGTTTTTTCTTGTAGTTTTTGAAAACCACAAAACTAAAGTTTTCTCTTAAAGGTCGACGTGTTACATTTATTTTAGCAAATGTAAAAGTCAAATCATCAGAATACCTGCAGGATCGTAACCTTCGTGTTTTTTGTGTATTTATCCAGGCAATACAATATTTAGTTTTCCTTTTAAATACTCTTTTGAGTGAAATTGATCATTTTTATATCACTGGTCAAATAATGGTTAGAATTTCCAGGCACTATAAAAAACTAGAACACTTTTCGCTCTTTGACGTATGTTCATACATGCAGTAATTATCAGGACTATTCCAGTGACCACCTTAAATTGTGGACGTGGATTGAATGTTGCATAAAGTCCATAGGAAAATATATCATGAATTTCAGGGTGAGAGCATTAATGTATGAACCCTGTTTTTTGGCTAAAAAAAACAGTGCTGAGCTAGAATTTTTTAGTAATATATCGTACCTTTACAGAGTATCCCATATATAACCATCGAGATAATCACATAGGGTTAGCTACTGATCAAATCAGTAATCTTGATAAATAAAAAAACCGATCTCCACTAACCATACATTTTCTTATTTCTATCACAAACATGATTATCTTCGACCATTGCTCCACAGGAACCGACTTGGAAAAAACTGGTACAGCATATGCTCCTTTGACATCAGTTATTTGTATAACAATATTTTTTTAACTATATATACTTTCATTTCCAATTGGGAGACAATTGTTTTATTTGTTGTTTCAATTCTTTTGTATACCTTTATACTATCTTTGGGGATGCATTACAGCATGTTTGATTAAGTTCACGATTTTACGCACCAATGGATAACAGTGACTAGTTCTTGTCATTTTAGTTCTTGACATCTCGGATGAAAATAGATTTTTTGTTTATCAGTTGGTTCCCCGTGTTTAAACAAAGGTTCTAGGATTGGTGCGGAAGATTTGGGCAAAAAGTATTTTCCACTATTTTTTTTAAATTTATCAGCATGTAAGGTGCTATTTTTTGGATTTAACTTCATCTAACGTCTCATGCTACAGACCAAAATATAGGTTAAATTATATACATTTCTCTTTACATTTCATTCATAGACGTTTAATATTCATATTTTTAAAAGTTCTTACATAATAATTGAAATTGTCCAAATTAAGACATCACAATAAACTTGTCACCTACCAGCAGGTACTCCATAATCTACTTTAGATGAATCAATAAAGAATCTAGCTGACTTTTGTGGGTCTTTTGGGCTGTAGAAAGTCTCTTTAGCCCCTTTGACATCAATACGAAAATCTGACAAAAAATTAAAAAACACTGTATTAATGTATTAATTGTATTGCATCTAGGAACATTGATTAGACAATACGAGACAAAGTCGATTAGAATGTTCATTGAGCCATTTTACGTGTTTTTTATTTTAAAAAATGCATCATCCAGTCAAGACGGCGGGCATATTTAATATTTTAAAGCCTTTTATTTGGTCGTATTGTTTAAGTTCTAATATTTTGGGCTCCATGGTGTTCAGTGGACGCGTGCTGAATATAAAAATAGGAGATGTGGCATGATTGTCCATGAGACAGCCACCCCAGAATTATAACTTCTACAGGTCCCATTATGGCCTTCAACAATGAACCAGAGTCCATACCATAACAGAAGCTGTAAAAGGCCCCGAAGGTTACCAAAGGACACGTGAATAAAAAAATGGCTGTAAAACATACTTTATAAGAAATTGTAATAGATATGTTTTTTAACCACAAACATGTTGCTCTCTGGATTATAAACTTCGTTATATAATCATTGGATTGATGACCAGTGTTTATGACTGAAAAAAAAATCGTAGATATTTGCAATGTCGATCAAGCTTAAAGATTATCGAAACAATATAGTATGGTGGAAATACCGTTCTAATTGAATTGTAACCTAGTTTCTTTCATAAATTGCGACAGTATACATGTGCCTGAGAGAAAAAAAAAACAATAAGAAAGTCACAAAGAAAAAGTTTGAAGAATGAAAATATAACATTTCAAATACTGTGTGCCAATGATGTGAAAATTTGGCGGGGAAAAGGGTGTCCCTTGATTTTCCTTAGATTTAAATAATTAGAAGTTCTTCAAAACCCAAGAAGAAATAACAAGAACTTCATAAACACTTTTTAAGTGTGTTTAATGAAATTATGAAAAGAAAAGTGAGGGGTCACTGGACAAAAAATATCAATGCCATGAAATTGATAAAACCAGAGAGGTTCGAAAATCTTATCAAAATGGCTGAACAGTATAAAAATAGCAACTGTTCTCCTCTGATTGTCCATGAGACAGAAACCCACCAAGTAACAGTAGAATTTTAACTTCTACAGGTCCCATTATGACCTTCAACAATGAACCTGAGTCCATACCATAAGGGAAGCTGTAAAAGGCCCCGAAATGCAAATTGTGAAACTATACATAAAACACGACAATCGACCTAATCTAAAGCATAAATGGTGAACACATAAATATAAATAACTAACAAAACAACAACAACCACGGGGCTACAGGTTCCTGGCTTGGGACAGGCACATTAGTATGTGGCGGGGTTTAGGACCAGAGAACATTCTTAATAAAAGTAGACAAATACCAAAACGATTGTTATTAAATTGAAACTGACAGACAACGGTTTCCTTAGCATTGAGTTGTAGATTTTTGCCTTACAAATCCATTTCTAATTTAAATGAAATGAGTCCGAGTTTAACTTTCTTTCGAAAAACTATAGTAATGAAATACAGCCTTGATAATATGACTCCTAATCCTTAGTTACTTGTATCATTTAAAATTAATTAAAAATGTTTCTGATGCAAACCCTTGTAAAACGGATAATGGAAACGCAACGTTTCTCTAAATTTTCATTGACTTTCGAAAGAGATGAATTAAACAAATTATTGTATCCTAGGTATCAATCCCTACACCACATCTCTCTCCAAAATAAATAATTAAAAATAGTCTTGTAAATTATGAGAAAAATACCTGGTGTCTTTGAACCTGGCGATTCTGGCGAAAATATTACTTTAATCATTGTCTTACACCTTGCCTAAAATGAGTGAAAAAGGGTAGTAATGTGAATTTTGCAAATTATAAAATTTTTTAAAAAATAAAACAAAAACCCAAACCTTTCAACTACATTAAAGTCTATTTTATACATCAGGATTTGAATTGTATATAAATGGTTGTTGTACATAATTTAAAAGACAGCAGACATTTTAAAAATTGTGTGTCTTAAAGATCTGAGTATCTGAGTATTCATTCTAATAAATTATTATATTTTCGCTGCTTTGATAACTAGATGTCTAAATAACCTACAAATTTCAGAGCTAACTTTAATTAACAATATTTAAGCCTTTATTCTTAAATTTCCTATTTTCAGAGCATAGAGTAACAAACATGAAAACTCAATATTACGAAGGTTACCTGGTTTAATAATAAATCAACATGGTAAAATAGTACATTTGTAAAAATCAAACATATTTACCTTGTACATTACTTTATATGGCCTGAAATTGAAAAAGAAAATATAGTAGAATTATATCAAAAAGATGTACACTGGACATTTTCTGGTGAGTGGAGTGAGGCCTGGGATGTTTCAAAAAATATCTTGTCCTAGTTTTGGCCAAGATTATAAAATGGTAAAGTTAGTTCTTTAAAACAAATCTGACCGAATCACAAAGACCAGCCCCCTTTTCCCCTCAAATGAAATGATCAGTGCCTTAGCAAAATTTCTGGTACTCGTAAAAGTCCATGTGAAACAAGAAGGTGATGAACATGTACATTTTGAGGTGTATTTGGCAGTTGTCATAAAAAATTAATCAAGCAAAAATTGTGGTTTAACATTTTTAATTGTTCTAAACAAACAAGAACCCGATTGAAGAATTTTGTAACTTTAAAGGCTTGCGATGTTCTAATACTACCCTGCAACTCCATAGAGGTTTGAGCATCTTTCATTTATTTATAGACTTAATTACAATATATATATATATTGTTTTATAAAGCTTTATTTTTAAAGCTTTTTTACTCATTGAATTATGCTTTTGTACGGTGACCGCCTCGCAGATGTAAATGTTAGCTTGATTGTCTTGAGCGTGAAGGTTGTGGGTTCGATCCCGGGCCAAAAACCCAAATTGTTTATTGTAAGACCTGAACACTGGTATTTACTGCTTCTCTGTTAAGCACAAAATATTTAAAAGTAAGAGCAAGAGTTATGTGTCTGGTTAGGGGCATGTATTCCTGTGCATGCTGTGGACTGTTGCTTTCGTGATCTACTGTAGCAAGTTAAATATCCTATTACAAAGCACCAGCAGGATTCATTCATGATCTTTCATTAATTTGCCCTCGTTCTGAATACGAATGCAATATTTGCCGCTAATCGTTGCGCAACGTACAATGAATCAATCAATCAAAATGAAGAAAAAAATTTTGTGAATCATTTTTCCTACACTGGTTCAGATGTGAAAATTGCAAAAGTTTATTAACGTACCTATGTGTTCTCCTAATTTTTAAACTCTGTGATTTTCTTAGTGTAGGTTCTTCCCTGTAAGATTTGTTGCGCACTCGACCCAAATAATCGTCATCAACACTTCTTTGTTTGTAATATGTGTAATACTCTGAACTTTTTTGCTTTGCGAATTTAACGGACCACCGTCTAGGTGTAGTCTTATCCATTTTATTTTCATAAACGTATCTGTAAAAGAATAATATATATTTCTTAGTTTATTTGTGCTTAGTATAGCGCTTAATTTGGCAAATAAAAGGCTCTTTAGTTGAAGTGTGTATTGTTCATGCTGATTCTTCTTCCTTGTAGAGTACGAATTCAACATGACAAAACTTGACAAGTGATGTACATATTAATAGTATAGAAATAGGAGATGTGGCATGATTGTTTATGAGACAGTCACCCAACAAATGACAGTAGAATTAAAACTTTTACAGGTTCCATAACGGCCTTCAACAATGAACCAGAGTTCATACCATAACGGCAGCTGTACAAGGCCCAGAAATACAAATTGTGAAACTTATTATACATATAGGTCGACATATATGCTGTTACAAAACAATTTTGGCCAGACAGATGTCAGATAGGTATATTTATTTAAAATCATCTTAAATCTACATACTTTAAATTAAAAAAAAATATTTTGATATTTTTATTATTTATTTTTGCGAAAATTGCGACAGCGTTAGAACCGCAATAGTTAAACCTCGCATTTCAGCTTTTGTTAGTCGTATCATGAGTATTACAAGACAAGTTTTAAGAAGTTGCTATAAAAAACAAACTCGCATAATAGCCTAAAACTAACAATTTGCAATAGCTTATGCACGCAACAATTTCAGAATCTACATTTATCATGTTTATATTAAAGAGACTACATTTCTATTAAAGTGACTACCTTCTGACTTAACTAGAAAGTCTCTACGATCTTAAATTCCTTGTCATTTTGACACAAGTTTGACAAGGTTCACTATCGTCAATTTTTTCTAAGTTAAGGTTTAATTTGTACTTAGTTTGTTGCTTCACATTACATCATCAAAGAGCAGTGGAATATGTTTTAAAAATTACACTACATGGTTGATGTATAACGATTACTGTTTTTGTCTCTGGTACGGAAGGTCATGTGTGAGATCGAATTAAGACTCTGTGAAACCAGATCACATAAAGTAGATGTGACTCATGTCAAACAAGGTTTATTCAAAATCATACACCCTAAAAATTGCTCTCGATCTGAATATGCATAAAATATAAGCCGTTGAACATTCAGCAACATTCAATCAACGAATTTAGTCAGTGAGCAACGCCGACCTACCGTGCACACCCCCCACCCCGAATATTCCACATATGATTTCTGTATTGGTTAGGGTTATGTTATTAAGAAAAACATGGGATAAATTATATAGGTAAGTTTAAAGTTTAGTACTCCCTTCAGATTTTTTGGATGTTTATATAATTGTTTTTCAAGGTAAGTATGCTTTCTCTGATAGTACCAACACCTTATAGTCAGAGAGACCGCTAAAAACACCACTTTCCGGTGTCAATATATGGTACAGTATAACTACCACTGTTACATATATAAAGGATATATACTTTGTCTAATGTTCCAGAGTTTGCCTTTGACCCATTAATACACATTTTAAAAATAAGCATAATTCTATTCATGTACATTTCAACTTAATTACCCGTAAAATTGGTCAGTCCATTTAAACATATATACGTGACTAAAAACAATTGAAAAAAACCTTCGAATACCAATATAAGTTTCAGAAATATAATATTGAACATGTTGAAGGCCTCGTGGAATAATATACTACTATTGTAATTAGTGTAAATGTATTGCGGTATCCTTCAGATTTATTTTAAATTTTGTACTCTATTTGATATTTTAGTTTGTAAATGGACCAGTTATTATTTATCACCAGGGGTCGGTCGGCAAATTGAAAAATGATCCGGTGAAAAAATAACTAAACCCCCTTTTCCAAACACAGAAACATTCTCAACGCCCCTCCTCTTTCAATCAAGTACCAAATAAAGTCAACCCCCTTTAAGTACTGCTATTTTTTCTTTGACCCCACTACTTTTTTGCCGGTCAACCCTGGAGATAAATAATGACTGGTACCTATGCCAAATGCCTTTCTTTTGTTTGTTGATGACTGATTGCTTTGGATTTCACACCATGTCCTAAATGATTCTAGCTCTATCGTTGCTGTTGTAGAAAACCATCGACGTACCTTGGCGGATATGTTGTAGACCTTAGCAATTAGCACATGCTTTATTAGTCGAAAGCACATTTACGTATGGTACCAAAGCCACTTGCAAAGTCTCAAAAAAATGCAAAACGGTCTATACAAGTAGATTTAAATCAATAACCTAATTCATCCGGCCAACCATACCCCTTGCGTTTTAGATTTGGCTTTTGAAATAGAACAAAACCGATACTGAAAGAACACGTTTCAAACACTAAAATATCGTCTTAGAGTTTAATTCGCGGGAAAATAAAAGGTGATTGTCGTTGTCTTTGAGACAACGTCACCCAATAGGGGCCGGTGTTCCCTTGTGTAATAAATGATGAACAAATCTGCAATTGTTTTAAAAAAATGCTAGATACATCCTCTTATAGTCAGTAAAAGTCCAAAAATGCAACCTTTATTTAATATATATCATAATAGCTGATAATAACTGAGTTGCTTGTAAAAGATCACTCGCCTAAAACACGTTTTGGACCATATTAACCTCATATAATGCCTATTCCGGTTTGTTTGCAAGCATATGAGTATCTCGTTTTACAATTTTCCTATGATTTGGTTCCAGTGCTATTAAAGAAAGGTTATCCCTTGCAGTGCGCATATAATTTTCACATGTATCAAAATTCACCATACTCACTGTACAATGGAACACTGTTATTTTGGAACCACTGGGTCTATGCCTCTTTTGGTGGACCAGATGTCCCGAGGATATTCACCAGCAGAGTAACGTGAATTTTTCCACATACTTTTACAGAAATTTCTTTAAATAATTCAAATTAAATGTAACTGTGTATTAAATATGCATTTATTATGCAAATGAGAGATCAATTTACATTGAAACAATTGTAAGTTCCGTATCAATTTTGCTCTATTTTAGAATGATATATTTTGACACCAACAAAGATATGTACCGATATCCAATATTGGATCAGATGAAAAATTTTTGATATGGGTATATAGAGTTTACCAGTGTTGAATAAGTATAGTAAATTTTGATATGGGTATATAGAGTTTACCAGTGTTGAATAAGTATAGTAAATTTTGGTATGGGTATATAGAGTTTACCAGTGTTG
>JAULBM010304619.1:0-14529 GCA_032357055.1 Geukensia granosissima
CCTAGCACCGGTTTGAGCGGAATTCTTTGCTAGATGTCGACGACACTACATCTGTGCATTGAAGAACACAAATGCGGTGGTAAGGTAAACAAATTACAGTTAACCATGGGCAAAGAAATCTAACAAAATCTGTCATAAGGTTGTTTTTACAATATTTTCTCTACACAGCCTTAACATACTCGCGGTTGTGACAGATTTGGAATTAAGACTTAAATAAAGCATAATATAATTCAGTGGTCTACTCGGTTACTTTAAAGGGAAAATTATTTAACTATATAACGGAAGCTGTCAAAGCAACCATGGATCTCATCTTTAGTCTGGTTTAAAAAGTGCGTAATTATGATATTGCTGTATAGAGTGTGGAAAATTCAAAAGTTTTGAAACGATTACAAGAGGAAGGAAATCTTTGATTTAAAATGTCCACCAACTCTATAGAGTTATTAACTATCCACATTTATGCCACGTCTTTTATTGATTGTGTTGCAGTATTTCCGGTGGCCCGTCTTGATAGTAGTTAGAATTGTAGTTAAAAAGTTTGATGGAACATTTCGCAGACTCAGCATTAAATCGCTGGTTGTAAGGGCACCAGTATAACTTTGATCTTTGATTTAAAATGTCCACCAACTCTTTAGAGTTCTTTAGTATCCACATTTGATTTATGCCACGTCTTTTATTGATTGTGTTGCAGTATTTCCGGTGGCCCGTCTTGATAGTAGTTACAATTGTAGTTTAAAGGTTTGATGGAACATTTCACAGATCAAGCATGGTTGTAAGGGCAACAGTATAGTTTTGGTATCATTTAAAATAAAGGGAGATTATTGTTCTCAACTAAGGATATTCCAACGGATGACAAAACTGATTATCAATTATCACCCAATGGATTTTCCCTTTTACCCTAAAATGATATTTACCGGATTGGAAAATAGATAATGTCTTTAAAGAAACAGGAACTGCTTACCTTATCGGACAATCTTATTTCACCCGCGGTTTTAGGTGAGTTCCGCATAGTTTTTATTGCGTGTTTTAGTTTTATATGTATATATGTCATGTGCTGTCTTGTTCCTGATCTCGAGATTGCCCTGTCGATCGATTTTCCCCTTTTTGTCAATAATTTTCAGACAAAATAGTATTATCTGGGGACTTATCTGCTAGCACAACAACATATTTGTCATGTACGATATACTGTATTTTGGCAACAACTGAATTTTTCAATTAAGATGTCGCTTTCATTCTTATGGATGTTCTAAGTCTGTGTATTCTAATTTAAATATTAACCTTAAGCTTTCACCCTTTCTGAATAAATATCAACAACATCCTTCTTTCGTTATTTTGATTAGTCCCTCACAGGATCCAGCCATATTTTTAAGTTGTATATACTGTTGATGGACTTCAGCTCAGGATATTTAGAAATGAGAGATTACAAATCTCCTGTAATGTCGTAACCAGCAGGACTTTTTTTAATGTGGAGTTCAAGCTTTTAGGTTGTCATTATTAATACTACAAACCTCCAACAAAAACACAACACAAAAAACTAAAAAACAAATGAACAACATGGACGCATTGTAAAAGAGAGAAAACCTATGTGATTTATCCCCGCGATCATCGGGAAAATTCTTCTGACTAACAGTCTAGGTGGACCCTCCGGTGTCGGACACATCCCTGGTGACAGAAATGTTGTTAAACGTGGCAAACACTAGTTTCTAAGTCAGACTCTCGGTGGTAAAGGTTGTGAAATCGACAGAGAAGGGATTATGCATCAGTGTTATGATGCTGGCTTTAATGGGGTGCATCATTTCGCATCTAACTTGATGGTATTATTTTTGATTACATTCAGTGAGAATGTTCAATAACACGTAAACAGATTTTTGATAGCTCACTCACCATTGGTGCAAAAGATAAATTAAAGTAATGACTTTATTGTATATATGGAAATGAAAGATATGGGGTAAATGTCAGGGAGACTGCATTCCTACTACGAGAAAAACAGAGTAATTTATAAATCTTTTAGAATTATTGTAGACTTTTATGAATACTGAATTAAGATGGCCACAGCATACTTAACAGACACAACGTAGACACAACGTAGACAATTCCAGAATAGTTAGAATAATATACAATAACACCAGCTGAAGACAAAAAAGAGGAGATCAGAAGAACTCTCATATTTCCATATTCCGTAGTTTTGTGGTTGGTCACGAGCACCAATTGCCAAAATTTGGGTAATGTGATAACTTAAGAATTCTACCCGGACACTGATTTTTTATGTAGATATATTTCATTAACAACACACTATTCGCTTTTTGTATGTTTAATTGATTTATATTTGTAAGTGTTTTCTTTGTGTCGCTCCGATGTTTATTTCGTTTTTGCTCTACTTTTCCTCTGTTGACCTTTTATGATTTATCACAATTATATTTTTGATAAGTTTAGACTTAAACCTTTCGAACCAACATTTTTCAAGTATTTTGGACCAAATTTTTTGTCATATTAATATATGAAAATGTTACATCTATATCAATATCGCACTACTATATGACGGACGTAGAATATTCCATGTACAACATTAAGGACTTTTATATTTTTTTCATCATGAATATAAGAATGTCTTCTATTGTGGATAAACGCAATGCTGGGTGAAAGGGAAATGATTTATTTGTTTTGTGCAGAACTGCTTCCGGCTTCTAGAGCACAAAGCTTTACTTCGTAGAGATGAAGTAATGAGGATCAATTAAATTCAATACCTTTAATATATTTATAAAATGAACGAACCTATCTAAATTCAATTCAATTTAAATTAAGCGCGATGAGAAATTTAATAGATTTTTTAAAAATAAAATTCAATGCACTTTCAATTAAGCAGTGCATTTATATAGTGTAGATAATGAATGAAAATTCATTTCCATATGTTGTCCATTATCGTAGTACAATAAGTAACTTTTACATTAAGTTTAAAGGTCGCAAATAGGTATTTTCGGAAACGGTTAAACAAATTAATGAATGAATAGACAATTGTTCAATCCACGTCAGGCTATATTATTTGGTTGTGACAAACCTCATTCTTCTGATTTATAAGAAGACCTATAGCTGTTAACTCATCAGTGAGCAGTGAAACAAGCGTCCTGCTTCAACAATAAAACAAAAACACATCAATCACACCTTTATTAGAAAAAAAGCATCATGTTTTAGGCTAAATACAAAATAAAAAATAAAAAATCTAAACTTAATATAAAACGAACAGCAAGGAATTCACCTAATATTTTCAAAGCCTTAACAATATATAAGCAATGCTTACAAGAATTCAATAGAAAGTAAGTTGAGTGTCAATAAGAGATGAAGTTTATTTAATAAACTATATCTTAAAGAAATATCATTGAAATATTGTACAAGATCCTTAAGTTTACATCAAACTCCAAAAACTTTTAAAATTAAACAGAAAAACAATTATTACAGAAAATATTAAAAGATAACAAATTTAGTAGCAGTCTTTATAAATTTCATGCAATATCAATGGCGAAGTGATAAATAGTGTGGAAAAAACCGCCAATCTGTAATTGATTTTTCAGACTTCATAACTCATATGTTAATAAAATTACGGCCGTTTCTCATTGAAGGATTGTACTTTTGAGATAATCATACATTTAAATCTCTAAGAGGTCAACTAAATTTAGAACGATAACTCTTGCAAATGATCGTTTTCATGCGGCAACCTAATGCTGGGTATGTATACAGGAACGGTCCCTAATTCTAAAGTAGTTAAAGTTTGTTGCGTTTTTGATGAGAATGAATTACCTCCTGCATGATTTTTTGCTACTTGAATTTTATTTGACCTCAACAAAACATCATGATGTTTATATTATAGAATAAAATATTTATATTAAAAACTATGAAAACAAAAACCATGCAATGTTAATATCATTAAAATATCAAAGGATAAAATAAAAATATGATTAAATACCTTTTCGTCAATAAAGTGTCATGAAATGCTGAACGCATTAATGTTCAATTTAATGAAGAGGTATATGCCATTTTTAGTATGGATACCAAATATGAAAATAAATTGCTGTTGATGAGCTGATACTCCTTAAAATACGTACACAGTATATTAAAATCCGCAAATTTCATATAAAAAATGTTAACAGCTTTTAAAACCATTAGGATATTGTCGCAGCTGGTGGATCAGATGTCCCCAAGAATAACTAGCCAAATTTTTCAAACGTGTATGACGTATCGTTTACCACATATTGTTTATAAAAACTTATCAATTTATCTTGTAAAATCCTAAAATACGAAGAGGTGTAAAAAGAAATAACAATAGTCTTATAATTTTACAATTCGAAATTGATGATTATTCGCATTAAAACATATTTTAAAGAGAAGGTCAAACAAATTTATCCCAAGGGAACTCGAAATTTAAGAAATATCAATTAATATACTTCATACTTTGATGAATACTTCGAAATAAAACATCACAAGAATCGCGTCAAACAAAAAAAGTAAAAAAGTATGGAAAGCAAAAATTATTGAAGCAGAACTAAAATCCAACCAATATCAAAGCCAGTACATATCTAATATTTGTATTGTTTTTACTATCAGTCCTGTTAAGTGATAATAATGAGTTATATTGTATCATAAAATCCATCATCAAAATTAAATTCGTCACATCAATATTAATATAATTTTAGTCATAAAAAACCAGAACATAAAAAATGGAGGCATACACTATAGTATTTATAAGAATATATTTTGATGAAGATAAAATACATAATAAAGACACAATTCAAAGCAAAAAATGCAAACTCAAACGTGAAGACCAGACTACTACAGGTTTTCGTCAACAGAACTCTCATCACACAGATGCTTTGAAGATGATAGAACGCAAAATTTTCACTTTATTGTCAAACCAGCGCCAGAAGTCTCATTACCTTATCTAAGTTTAAGACATTCTTTTTTTTAGACTTCTGTCATCACTTTTTTAATTCTTAACACCCTTACTAATTTTATAATAAGTAAAACTATATTTCTCTCAAATGTTAAGCTTTCCGATAGTTTTATCACTATGTGATTGATATATTGCAGCTTCTTTTAATATACATGTACTTTAAAACGGTTAGTGATTTAAATATGTTGTAAATTCGAATATCAGATTATAAAGTCATAGCGCTTTATTTAGTTTTCCTGGACTGTCTGACCTAGCGTTTTCATTTTACAGAACATGACGGTTATACATATTCCTTAAATTTGATATATAAGTGTATGAATCTTAATTACAAATGATAATAACAACAAATACAGAGCAATAACAATTTTCTGTTTATATATAATGTACAATTGTTTGCATAAACAAGTGCATATATATGATGATGAAAACACTAAATATACAACAAAGATCAGTTGTCATGATTTGTGTCAAAATATAACAAAAGTTCGACATATATCTTTGCAATTCAGATTTCTTGAAATACTGTTAAAATAATAGTTTTTCATGACACGCAAATTTCTTGTTACCAAATATCCAATAAATATTTGATATTGATAATAAATCTTTCTCACAATTGCACGTTTTCAGAAATATATTCTACACTTCAGTAGTATGTATTGAAATTACATTCTTTATTTCAACCCAAGCTTTAATATGTTATGAAAAAAAAGTAAAACAAGTGTCATACCTTGTTACCCTAGGCTGTTGATTGTTCTAACGTGAAAAATTAGTAGAAAGTCCAAACATATTTACACTTCTGGCTAAGTACCCAATCTCGTTAAGTAACCAAATTTCATTGTTAAATTAAATTAATCTAATGTTTATGGATACAAACGGTATTCATTCACAAAAATTGAACCATTACAGTTTAAGGGAAAAAATGGTAAATTACTGTTTAACGTTTAACAGTTAACGAGTGAGATTGTGTAAAAATCATGCGAAATATTATATGATTTTCTGTATTCTGAAACTTTCGATACAGCGTTATTTTGCCGTTAGAAATTTAGCGTCAAGTTCTTTACAAATAACGTATATAATGTCACTTAAAATAATTTGTTCAAATAATGCGACAGTTAGTCTGACCTTGACATGTCAAATCTCAACCTAAGTTGTATTCTCCCATGAGGAAATTAATTCCTTCTGGTCTTACATATTGCAGTGCTTGCATTAAGACTTGAAGAGACTTGGCTGGTGACTGACGTCTCCATTTGAGTAAGATATCATAGATCTGACCGAACATATCTTTTTCGTATCTGTACATTGATTCCTCGATGTCACTTATAGACAGTCCAAGTTCTACTCCTAGTTCGACTGTACAGTTTCCAATTCTCTCTGACAATTTACGTAAGACATTATCCTCTGGTGTTTGGTGATACCGTCTGTCTACTCTTTCTGTCAAATAAAAATGTGGTTATTGTCAATTTAATGAACAAAGTAAGTAGAAAGTTTAAAAACTTAGTACCAATATATGAGGAAAAAGATAGAGATTTTATTTATTGTAAAGCAAACGTCAGTGAAGTATATTTCACATTAACGAAGCGAGCTACACAATATTGTTTTGATGTAAAAATTTTTGAATATTCGACAAATTCTGTTGTAACTACCTTAGAACAGCACATGCAAAAAATAAACTCTTCGTTAAAGCTATAAAAAATCAAAAAGATATTAAATTAATGTTGTTCACCAATGTCTAATTTCATTGCATTAGAATATTTTGAATTAGTATATTAAGCGTAATTGTTTGCTAAATTATTATGAATTCGCATAGACTGCATGATGCCCATCTCATTTTCATTTTTAACATACATAGTCTACATATACATGTATTATCTTAGAACTATCTCAAACTTATGAGATTAGCTTTAAATATTCGAAAAAACTGTAGCTTTTTTCCTATATTTAATTTTGAAGCAGCTGGCTAATTAGATGTATCTTGCAAGTCTCTGATCTTATAATTGCCAACATTCTTAAACAAGTAATATTGAGCTAATTAATGTTACAAACGTTACAAAGCATAAAATTGGGATATTTTACCGCTTATTGTGTATTTTTTTACCATATCTTGATTTTATTCATTATTACTATTTACTCCATCAGTTTCAAATGGCATGTTACATACAGAAAATTATACGAGGAAGCAAAAGAAAGCAAAAGTACCAGACAAAAGGAGAAAATCGACATATATGACAATATCAAGAACCAAAATGCATTCTGATGGTCTGTGAATGTGAGCAGAACGGCTGAAAGACACAATCCACACCTTTTCTGAATTGTGCACTACATTATTTCTCGATAAGCAATTGTTTGTAATCTAAATTCTTGGGACACGAAACAAATGTTGAAAATCGTTAACAATAGTCTTTCATTTCTGTCTTTTATTTAGCAGAATGTTGACAAAATACACAAAAAGTTAACTGCTTCACTGCACAAGAAGACTTTGATAAGTTGAAGAATATAAGAATTTACAATCATTATGTTAGAAATATGTAAACTGTATCTCTCGAACATACTTTCTTGTACCGAAAAAATAATGAAAGCATACAATTCAACCACGGGGAAGCTTTATACAAGTCTTCACAGCACAAGAGAAAAACAACGTATATAATCTACTGGAGGTATAGGTTTATATAATATCAAATGGCATGTTACATACAGAAAATTATACGAGGAAGCTAGAGAAAGCAAAAGGACCAGACAAAGGGGGAAAGTCGAAATACAGAACAATCTCAAGAACCAAAATACATTCAGATGGTCTGTGAAGGTGGGCAGAACGACTGAAAGACACAATTCACCTTTTCTGGATTCCCCACTACATTTTTTCTCGTTAAGCAATTGACTGTAGTCTAGATTCTAAGGACAAAAACAAATGTTGAAAATAGTGTCTTTCATATCTGTCTTTAATTTAGCAGACTGTTGACAAAATACACAAACAAGTTCACTGCGTAAGGAGCACTTTTCTGGATTCACTTTCATCAGCTGCGCTTGGGACCAAATATTTGAAACCACGCAGAGAAGCGTGCATATTGTATTAAAAATTGTTGTAGGACTGATCGGGCCAAATAATTTGATAAGTTGAAGAAAATAAGATTTTTACAACTTCCTCACAGCAAAAGAGAAAAACAACGTATATAAGCTATACGGGAGGTATACGTTATATGCTGAGACAGCCTGACTATAACTGCTTTTAAAGACAGCTGGAATATAACTGCTTTTAAATTGAAATATGACTATTGAAAATGATATAGTCATCATTGTCGTGAACGAGTTATGTTTAAAACAGTTATCCTTTGTCTAATTCAAGATGAAATCAAGGTATGATCTTGTATCTTGAATGTAAAGCCTATTTCGTGTACACATGGTTAACTTAATCCCGTAAATGTAAAAAAAATGGATTGACATAGCAATCTGTCTGTACTTAGACTGTTTCAAGCTTTCAAAGTATTTGAAACTTTGAAAGTGTTTCAAGTTATCCCTATATGAATTATTATTTTGTAATAAACAGTTTATGTTAATTCTCGTTCCTGTCTATTTATTCTGACTTGCGCAATTCAATGCTTTCTTCAACTTTGAATGATTATTCACACTTTATCAAATTGGAAGTGTTTATATTTATGTCTTATTTACCGAAATTTTGTTCTTATTAGTTGTTTTGGGATAAGAGGTCGGTTCTATTGTTGTATTTTGTAAAACTGGTTATTGTACTTGTTTTCTGTTTCAATGTAAGTGTTTATGAAAGATGTTTAGTGTCTATGAATTAGAATCATGCAAAAATAAATTTATCCATAAAAAGCCTACACATAATAAAATTTGATATTTTGTTTTAAATATCAATTCATTTGCATTTTTAGTCTTTTTTTTTGCTCTCTCAGCCTGTCTATAGGAAATATAATTTACAAAGAATACACTGCATAATTCCATTCAGGGGATTTATCTCTTAAAATTTCAGTAAAACCTTGAATCTTTGTACTTTAAATATATAAAATAAATAAGATATATGTTTTTTCACGGATTCCAAAGATTCTAAGATGGACTGGTACTTAATGATATGCGGGATAATTGTATATGAACAAGCGTGCCAAAACTTATAAATTATAAACATATATATATTGTTACCTAAGGTCTATGATTTAAAAATACCCGCACCATGAGACAAATACCAAAAAAACCTCAACTGGATTAACAGGATCATGCAGACACAGAAATCATGTGACGGAAATGAAAGTGTTTTGTGTGCTCATTCCTCTAATTACCTTCGACATTAGTGTGACAAAACGACATAAGTGCATTTCAACTGATTTTATCTTGAAGTTTTGTGCTTGTCGTTGCCTACTTTTGAATTGCCTTCATAGAATAAATAGGTCAGTAATTTTTATAAATAATTTACCATTTGTTTTTAGGCCTTTTACAGTTTCTGTTTTTGTTTTCGAATGGGCGCATGAAAGTTCATTGTTAAAGGCTGTAACTGAGCATGAAGATGTTGAATTTCGAATGCTAAGAAATGGATGGACGTATTATTAACAATGTTATGTTCTCTTTCTTTATAAAGGTGCAGTTTCTGGCATTGTCTGTTATTGTTGTTATTTCTATTTTAAGGATTTTTGGTTTGTAATCATTTGTTTGTACATATATCTGTGTATGATCAATGCATTTCGTCCTTGGAACCGTGTAGAGGTTTTATTTAAATAAATGATCGGGAATCGTTAACAAATCTTACCTAGGAGTTCTGTTCGCTCTCTGAAGATCTAAAACACGAACATCCAATTGATTATACCAGGAAATAATTAAGAAACACATTACTGATAAGTAAAAACTGTGTTGTACAGAAAAAAAGACATGAAGCTTTATATTTTTTAAACAGAAAAGAAGAATTATATTGACGCGACAACTTTATACATGGCGACAACATATTGGAAACAATTAGACAATAATTTAGCAAATGTATCTCTCTTGACTATTCATAGAATTTGTGCCATCACATTCGCTTTATAGGCAAAACGTCTTAATTGGAATATTCTGATATATTGCTGAATAACAATTTCAAATATTTGCACCAACTTAAAAAAAAATAAGGATAAATGGTAAACAAATAAACTCATTTAAATGGGCGAACACTGTGAAGTTGGAAATTCTCACAAAGTGAAAGAAATCAATTTATATTTTGTTAATTTTAGAACTGATCAATTTGTTAGATAGAGTGTTGATCAAAATATCTTCTTAAAATCTAGTGTATAATACCCATGTGAGAATCAAAAGTGAATAGTTCAAAGAGACAAGACAAATTTGAAACAAACTAAAAAATAAATAAAACAGAAAAAGAACAAAGGCTTGGAATTCACGAACTCCGTTACAAAACAGGATTGAAATCTGGTGCTCTGGAAGGGTAAGCATCGGTTGTCTTGCACACAAAACCAGTCTTGGAATTCTGAAAATCTTACCCGAGCTAACGTCAATCTGAGGAAAGGTCAGGTTATTGTTTTATTACCGATTAAATGTCCATCACTAGCTGCGATACATTGAAACCATATGGATCAACAAATTCATGATGCGACCATAGAATTTTAGGAGGAACGATATCAACCTTCATTGGATGTATCTTGTTGTAAAACGATTTCGAAGATATTAAAGGGACACTCAGACAGTCCAAATATGGGCAAGGCCATGACTTACACAATGACATGTATGACAAACACAGTACAATCAACACTATACTGAAACTTTAAGCTGAATACCAAAACTATATCCTGGAAAGATATGCAACTCCTGCTTCACTAGAGACACTTGTCTAGTTAGTCAGTAGAAAGAGCCGGTTTTTAGTCACAATCAGTGTAAATCATAGCCGGGATAGGAGCGGATTTGTAGTCACCACGGTTTCCATTTATCAAATATTTTGGTGGTTTTACAGTGTATATTCACTAGGTCAACAAAGTTTGAAGTTAAGCAGAAAAATAATAGGCCTTTCTTTATTTTTTTTAGAATAAGAGTTTAGACTACCTAGGCCAAAGACCTACTATAACATTTGGTTAGTTCCCAATGATATACAAATCTTGACCAACCGCCCGGTCATTTAATTAAATACTCGATTTCAAGGGTTTTATACCGGAAAGTATTCGTTTGATCTTGGGTTAATCTCGTTAGGAAAAGTAAGCATTTTTTCCTCTTCAAAGCTGATAGATAAATCAGGTATAAACTACATGCTGCATGTAATTCAACAACAAAAGGTCAATTTTCTGTTAATCTAATTAAAGTTATGCCTTAATCCTAACATAAAAACATACGAAACAAAGATGGTGACGATTGTCTTCAATCTGTTGCAGAGCCAAGGCTAATTTCTCCAAGCTTGCTGTAAGCATTGAGGCATCTTCTTTTGACCACCATTTCCTCAGGGCCATGAATTTTATGATATCTGTAGAGCTTGTTTCATATTTGTATTCAATATCCTCCCATTCAGCTCTAGTAAGTCCTAAGTTCAACACCAAGGAGGAAAATGATCTAATTCCAACTTGACGTGCAAGTCGCAATAAATGCTTGTTGTTGACATGATGACTTAAGTCCTCGCTGGATAAACCTACAATAAATCATGAAAGTGTCTGGTACGCTCTTACTTACACAATGCCTCATACAAATTAAATGCCAGACTTTAATTATGTTGATATTTTTATAATGGGTACAACTCTCTAAAAAGATGATAGCCTTATAATATGAAAAATAATCCATCTGATTTGATTTTGATCTCTCAAATAAAACTGGGACATAACAGGTATAGAGCTAAGGATCTTGCCGTTACTTTCATTTGACTTTCTATATATTGAGTTGTCTTATGTCAAGACAGGGAAATTAATTTTTCCCCTTAATTCACTTAATTCGTAAGAATGAAAAAGCTTTGGCTGACAGAGCCTCGTTAGTTATACATCTTAGAAGTTCCAAAAATCTTTTTATTGGAATAAAAGGTATTGTCGACAAAGTATAATTTGGCTTTGAATATTTATTAGTAATTTATGTACATTGTAAGATGTGGATGTTTTCTTTCTGGCAAATATTCCATAGTATTTCTTTGAAATACAAATAAAAACAGATTTATCATACCTGTGCATTCAGCAGGACATTGTACTTCTTTCTGTCCAACAGACTAAAACAAAATATACAGTATATTGAGTTATAAATCATTCATCCCGATTGCTAAACGTTATAAAAGTCAAACAGGACAGGCTTGTTAGCTTCGTTTTTTACATTTTTAATTATGTATCATATATGTTTTTTAATTGGAAGTTATTTTTTTTTCTTTCTGACATAGCAAATCCAAATGTTAACTAATTCAAGAACGTTGTTAATGAATTAAAATAGACTTAATTTCAATGTCATCTTTACATTTTAAAGCACATAGAACATGTTGAAACACGTGTTTTTATTTGAACAAACCTTCAGAGCATAATTATTATTTAACCAACCTTATCAAACATCCAAAGCAATGCATATTTTCTATCATGTTTACGTCCACATTTCCAGGCTAGATCCCTGCTGTTTTCCTGTACTTCAGACAATGGCAGGAGGCAGGGTGACTGTTGGCATGCATATCCAACTTCCATTTCAAACAACTTGTCAACATCTAAACCCTTGACGCCTTTGCCCATATTGCCATGATAGAAAAGTAGAGCTTTCTTTAAGCTGGAAGTCAGACATTCCTGTATACTTGCTGCAATGTCAGGAGATATCTCCCTAATACTTGCTTTGTTCTTCAGGTACACCACTATTCTATTTCCTTCTACGTTTAGTCGCAGTTCATTGTTGTCGTCTACATAGAGAATTGCAGAGTTATAGAACAGAGATGGAAACATTGTATCTTTCATTTTTTTGAACGGCCACATGCTAAGAGCCGATCCAATTATCTTAAAGCTTAATGCTGTGGGTACAACGGTCTTCAACAGCCGAAACGATAGACAAAGAATTTTGTTTTCCAGTTCGACATCATCTAAAAACTCTGTTGGTTCTACATTTTTAACCATACATGGAACTAAAAAGGTATCCACTATGGAAATGTCTTTGCGTTTTGGCTCTACAAGAATATCCAATTGAATCAAAAGACTGATCATATACTCCCGAATCTGGCCATCTGGCACAAATTGACAAAACGGCTTTTGTTTCCATAGCTCCATGAGGTCGTGCTTTGAAATCTCTCCGTGGCTGCTCAAATGGTTATGTATTTCTCTAAGGTAAGCTTCGGTTGGCCAGAAAAGTTCATCTGTGATGAACGACCTTAAAACGTTGACAAGAGCGGATGGTTGTATAATTACATACTTGTCTAGTTGGCGGTTATGCTGGGATTCCGGCTTTTCAAAGTAGACAATTTTACCGAGGGAACGTTGTACTCTCAGGAAACGCTCAAATTCTGCCATACTCAAGGAGAGGTCTTCGTTTTTTGTGTTGACTTCTTCCAGTTCCTCTTTTGCAATGAGATGAAAATTTTCTGATTTTAATCTCTCTATTTGTAATTGGAGTGGAACCCAAGCCATTGGCATCTGTTGGCCCCAAGTTGACTGCTTACATGCAATCTGAACTAATCTTCCTGTTAAGCGCTCAATTTCAGGGTCATTCCTTTTTGTTGAATTGATGAAAAATACAGTGTCAAGAACCATATGATGCTTTTGGTCATGGTCAGAGAAGAGAGCTTGGATTTCAATCATGAAATAGGTCTGTCTACAAGCAAATTCGTCCTTCAATGTAAAAAAAACATACATCTTAAACATTTATTATTTTTTTCAACAGGCTAAATGTATATTAATTATTGTTAACGCAGTGGAGGTGGTTGTTTTGCAGAAATAAGCTTGGTGAGAGACAAATGAAAGACCGCCTGGAAATCATTTAAATGTTTGCAACATTTCCTATTTTTTTATTTTGAACTTAACACTGAGATGCACAAGACTACCAACGGTACAGAAGTTACATCATTTCATTATATTCATTCTGAACACCAAAATCCTGTTTCTTGGTTAGTAAGCAAATATTATGTTCATATTGCATTGTGTGCATTAAAATGTTAATATTTTTCGATATTTGTCAAACCATTTTTCCAAGGTAAGGAGGAGGATTGATCACCAGCATACTGGTTATATCCGCCGCATGTCACAAGCAACGAATACGTAGTCCAGTTGTTGTTTTGATTATATAGTCATTTGTTGTTATTCCACAATTCGTTTTAATTAGGTCGAGTAACGTGTTTTTACAATAGATTTACATTTTGTTCTTGCTGGCTTTTACAGCTTCAAATATGGAATGGTCACCGGCTCATTATTGAAGACCGTAATGGGACATGTAGAAGTTTAATTTCTCTCATTGAGTGGATGGCTGTATCATAAACAATCATGTCATATCTCATATTTTTATATTTTAAATATACATTGTTTTTCTTTCGGTAAACAAACACGATAGGTTTCACGCAACACTTTCTTAAAAATCATTTTGTTAGATATACAAAAACACTTGTTGAACCTACCCCAGGGAAGTGGTCACTGTGCGTAACTGCAAACAGGATCATTAGCATTATATCATTCTCATCT
>JAULBM010304630.1:0-14529 GCA_032357055.1 Geukensia granosissima
CTTCTTGATCATGTTGTCAATTTCTGACTATTGATTTGTTTCATTTAAATGGCCTGGTGGTATTACTTGCTGAATATTTAGATTAGAGAATTATTGTTTCCAGAAATGTAAATGGTCAAAGCTGCATATACAGGCGAGACATTTTTGTGTCCACACTTGTACTGTATAATAGATTTATTCTTTATAACTGATTTATCAAAAATACCATTTAAAATTAAATTATCAACTTAAACAGCTTTTAACATAAAAATGCACAGTCCAGTGCCCCTAAATTTCTGTTTCATGAGCACCAAGCCACTTAATTCCTAGCAGGAACACTGCAGTCACTTTTTCAAAAGTGTTGTCCTTGGTCATCTTTGAAGGCCAAACACTGACCTTGCTCACTGTTGAAAGCTAAACACTGTCCCTGCCCATTCTTGACCTTTTATCTAGGCCATTTGCAGTACTAAACTGTTGAAGGTCAAACACTGACTTTTCTCTTTAGTGACGTTTTATCTATGCCTTTTAAAATATTGTTTGGTTCAAATCCAAACCATATCTTTTCTGTTATATACAAATTTATGTCCCTTTCTTATATTATTTACAGAGGAATGTGCAATATGTATGGAAAGAATGAGGAACAGTGTTATCTGCCCCTGCCATCACCTGGTTGCCTGTTATGAGTGTACCAAGATGTTATTAAACAGAAAAGATGCCTGTCCCATTTGTAGGAAAGATATTACAGAAATTATCAAAGTTTTCCATTCATGAAATTGTTTATTTCACAAGATGTTTATTTACATCTAATATTCCAGATCAGGTCATGACTTAGAAACATAATATCATTATTGACCTGACAAAGTTCAGGCGAACATTTCACAAAAAGTCATACGACTTACAATTACTTGTAAGTCCTGTATTAGGTATATAATTTATGACAACTTGCAACACTTTGGACCTTTTGTGAAAGATTCACCATTTCTGTTTTTGACTCAGAAAATAAAATACAGTTACTGTCATATTTAATTCATGTGTATAAAGTACATGAATTAAATTAAAGTTGGATACAGGTAGTCCATATTGTAATCAGATAGAGGGAAATACATTTATGTAAAGATTTTATCCCTTTTGAATGGATTTACAATCATAATACATGTTCAAGAACAACAGATTTTTTCCTTATTTTAGATTTTAAAAAATGTGTCTTAAAAATTAATCAAAAAAGGGAAACAACTCACTGTATTGAAAAATCTTTAAATTATAAAGCACTTTTAAATGCTTGAGCAATCCAGAATATCTTTTTTTTTCTTAAATATATTTAGTTTAACACTGTTATATAGAAAGTAGGTTGGTCAATTGTCAAATTAATTTTTAAATTCCAACCCAAGATTTACACTTCAAAACCCAGAAAAAAATTTAATTTGATATTTTGTGTGAATATCAGATCATGGGCAAAATTGATATCTGTTTGAATTTTATTATTTTCATGAAAAAAAATGTGTTTAATTTCAACAGGGGAGATAACTTGTTAATTTACCAAATCTTTTTTTTTTTTGCAAAAGTGCCAAAAATAACCCACAGAATCTTTCCTATTTAAAACTATTTTGCATCTCTTGTTTTAATATGACCAAAATTTGGTGTTTTTCATACATTTTATTGTCATTGGGGGGTATTTCATTCGTTCTTTGGACATATTTAACAGTTTCCATACAAGAATATATTAGGGCAAGAAAATTTCAACACAAAAATCAATTAGTCTAGCCTAACAAGGCCTTAAAACCCAAATTGAATTATTTGAGTATAACTGGAATTAAAGACAAGCAGATTTTTACTTAAGCAAAAAAGCAATGTGCTCAAGTTATGATTATTTTTAGGGGAATGCAACTGTTCTTAGCAGAACACTTGTGTCTTGTTAGCGATGTATGATAGACGAAAACAAGTTAATTTGTTGAATCCCACCATGCATTTTGAGGGCATTTTGTTGTTATTTATTTTTATTGTAATTTATCTTATATGTTATATCTGTGATATTTTAACATTAAATTATTGTTTCACAGCATTTGTTGAACTTTTTGACCAATTCTTATTAAATTTGAATGACCTCATATTCCATCTTTGGCACTTCTGACAACTTGTCTTTTGTCCATCCAGTTTTATGTGGGAAGGAATCAGTCACAGTAGTCATCATAAAACATACAAAACTTATCACATGTTTTTTACAGTCAAGCACACCTTTTTTATATAGTACAAATCTGAATAAAGACTTATACAATATAGGTAGTAGTCAGCCGTGATATCAAGGATGTTGGCTACTTGATGTCTAAATAACAAGAAGTCAGAAGTAAGTATCAAACGGTGGTGTTCGTTACACATTGTCCTGTCTGTCCTCAGATGAAAAATAGTTCTTACCTTCGCATAGGCAATTTCAAAATTCAACTTGGTTAATGGCTCTGCTGGTGGACCAGAGGTCTCTTAGGATATTAAACAACCCAGTTGTCAGATATGTCTGGAATGAATTTTACCACATAATATGGAAATAATGGAGAATGGTTCATTCCATGTATAACGTGTGGTAGAAGTATAGTTAAAATCCTTTCTGCTTTATTTGACTTTCTATTCTGCTTGTTTGGACATTGTACTTCATTTTACAAAGTTTGGAATTTTGCTTTCCTATGTTTTGGTTCTAAAATGAGGAAAAGAAAACAACATCACCACAGTTGTTTGAAGTTTTTTTATCAAAATAAAAGTGGGGGGATCTTTTATATATATATACTACTCAAAATTTTCTAAGGATCACTTAAAGATTCATGAAGATTTTTTCAATGAGTTATTTATTTGATACAATGTATTTAGAATGTTTTAAATTTTCAAAACAATATTCACATCTGTGACATTTATGAATTAAAAACACTTAGGTTAAAATTATTACAAAGTCTGTGTTATTTCATTTTTAAAAATCTAACAAAGTCTGAGTGATTCCTAGCAAAATTTGAGTAGTATATTATTTTTTAGCTGTTTTGCTTAAAAACATAAGGCAACTGTGGTGATGTTGTTTTCTTTTCCTCATTTTGGCCACAGTCTAGATTTTCTTCCTTTTGATACTTTGAACTATCTTTTGGTATACCTTGGAAATAAAAAATCTATTAACTTAGAGGCTTCCAGGACCCTGAATCATTCACCTGATACTATGATGTCCTTACATAGAATAGATGTTTTTATATCTTGGCTGAAAAATAACCAAGTAGACATAAAACACATTTTCTTGGGTTAGTAATTTGCAGAAAAGAATTTGAAGAAATATTTATTTTACGATTTTTTCCCATTTCCTCTTTGTATTTACTAAGGCAAAGAAAAGATATTGGACAACCACAAATAATAATTGTTTTATCTTCTTCTTCTACCATCCTAGGAGTCAACAGCCTACAAACATCATTTATGATTAATGAGCTACATACTATTCATCTATGACCTCAAAGAATTAAAACTTGTAAAGTGCAACACCACACGACAGAGCCGAGGGCTAATTTAATAACCACTTAGCGTTCCATCAAAGAGTAACAATACATCAACATGGAAAAACAAAAACTTTTTAAAAATTTAACATGCCCATACAAGTTTACCCTGTCATGCTGAATAAATCTAGCGGGAAAATTGCACACTAAAGCAAAAACTTTCAGTCTAATTCATAAACTCAAACTACAGAAATTATATTTTTCTTTAAATTAAATCAGTTTAGCAGTACTCAAGATGTCTTTTCCATGTCTTACCTTAAGCATAATTATATTATACAAAGTTCCTGTCTTGCAACCATCTTGGATGAAAAAGTGGTGCCTAAGTAACAACACTTGGTAAGCACTTCAGTGGTTTGTTAAGAAGTTGTATAGTATGTATGTAGGGATCTATGTTAAAAAATTCCCCCACTGGTGCCCATCTTGGAAGACTAACTAAAAAGCTCCTGGTCAGCACCTCATCAGGTACATTCTCACATGGTTAATTTTAATCAATTAAGTGGTTCTAAGATGGACTTTTGCAAGCATTTTATATAGAATTCCAAGTAAAACCATGTTTCTGGCTGGTTTCATCTTTTTAATGAGAGGTATTTAGCAAATTAAAAACAATCTTTCCAAACTTCTTTTTGAATATTCCTCCCATGTTTGTTTGAATCAATTCTGTGCTTCTTAAGAAGTTATTCATATGTAATCATTTATGCTTACATATTGTGTTAAATAAAGTTTCCCATTGGGAGACGCATTCGAATCAAAGAAACAACACTTGGTAAGCACCTCATCAGGAACATTCATGACTACTGGTATTTGATCTTATTTTATGCAGTGTTTCTTGTGATGTTTGGATGTATGACACTTTCAACAATATCTCAGTCATTTTTGGTGGAGGAAGTATGAGTAGACCGAGAGAACCACCAACCATGGGCAGGTAACTGACAAACTTTATCCCACACATGGTGAGTCTAGTGCACCTTTTTCATATGACATAAACTCACAACATTGGTGAAAGACTACAATGATCTGTATAGGAAAAAGACAGTCTGGAACTACAGTAACAACTCTTAGTAAGAACCCTTATAAGAAAGATTGTTGCCATGCGGTTTCAATCCATTCCATGGTTCCAAATAAGAGGACACTTGTAAAAGTGATGAATGTTCTTGTATATATTTCTCTCTTAATGACCCTATTTCTATTATTCCTATGTCTCTCTCCCTTCACTAAGTAAATTTTGGGTATCTAGGAAAGTGTGTGTGTGTTTATAAAATCTCATGTTTGGATTTCAAAAAAATTGAAAACCTTGAATTTACTCAGTTTTAAAGGTGGTTTTCGCATTTAAATTTGAATATCATCACATCAGATAGAAGTCAGAGAGGGGCAATTCTGTAATTAAAAATTATGAAGTAAAATGAGAGATTTTACCATAAAAATAACATAGAAAGTACAAGGAAAACTCAATTGCACTTAAGAAATTTTCCCTGCAGTCGGATTTGGCTTCCCATTTTAATTTGTTTGGATTTGAGTGCTTCTTTTGCTTTAACTTCCTATGTTTTTGTTCTAATGCTACTGATGGGAGATAACTCCTTGAAATGTTATAAAGCATAACCCAAATTTTCCATATTTATTCAAAATTGGTAATTTTGTATTTTCACATATTATAATATCAGGTATTTTCATTACAAATTTCGCTTATTAACATAAAGTGCTTGCACTCAAAATATGAGTCAAATTCTAAAAAAGTGATTTTTTTGGACCAAGGAACCACAAGAACATAATGGCAGTATGAAATGCATGGGCGTAAGAACCAAGCACAGGCACATCAGTCCAACGCCTATGAAATAATAAGTTTGAAGAAACCTGAGTATGTTTTTATTGGTCATGATATATATTGTAAATATAACATCTACAGTATACATGTAATACAAGTGTTCGTTGTCTTGTAAACAATGCCGAAAACAAATTAATTTTGATTTCATTCTTTGTGATACCACAAACATTTTACATAAAACCAAACTTTTCATTAACAGCTACAAACTGAATCTCACTTAAAATTTAACATAAAAAATTTCAATGAATTTTATTTTGAAAAAAAAATACATGTATGCTTTGACAATTAAAAGATTGTAGATCAAAAAACCAACGAAGAAATTTGGGGAAATGACCAAAAAAAAATCTAAAAACACTACTTCTCAACATCAATAAATTACTGCCCTGAGTTTTGGGGAGGGTGACATTGGACAATTCAAAGACATGAGTGACCCTTAAACCCTCATTCCCTGATGCCCACATTGGCGCACTGACTCCCAAGTTCAGCCTTTATAGTATAAAATCATGTATAAAATTTTCATAATGTTTTTCAGTTTAATCTTACATGTGCTTTCCCCTTTTTACAGTCATAACATACAGTGGTATCTTCAAAAAACAAAATCAGAAATTTTTTGTTCCCAAACTACATATATAACAAACAGATAACCACAAAAACAAATAAATGCTCAATAAAATTAAAACATATCAGTTTCTTGATGTTAAAACAAAATTATTATGTGATACTGCTTAAAATTCTTCTTATACAATGTGCTCAATATAAAATCTGTAATTTTTATGCCCTTTCTTAGCACCAAACAAACATACCGGTAACCCTGATTCTCAAAGTCATGGATAAAAAAAATTCTTTGATTATACTACTGAAATAAAATTTACTGACAGTAATCTTGTAAAAATGTTAAAACTAATAAAATATTTAAAGTACTAGTGTATAATGTTTATAAAGTTATTAATTTTTCCACTTTTTCATGTAAAACTGGAATCTGTATTAAAATTTAGTTTCAATATGGAATGTTTTTTAAATCCTCTTAAATCCAAAACCAGTAATAAAACTGATAAAATATATTTGTTCTCGTTAATAAATTTGGCTAAAAAATCAGAAATTAAAAGGCAAAAAGTATATTAAAATCAAAATATACATATAAATATCAACTTGAAAATAGTTGATATTTTTTAGAAAAATGTAAGGATTTATAAATTAGGCCACACCAATTTAATTTAAAGAATTTGTCCACATCAGTGGGGAAAGGGATTTGTAATTTTTTAATGAAAAAAAAATTTGTTTATGATCATCTTTCACTTTCTTAATCCAGAAGTAAAATTACCGAGACAATTACCCAGTATTGGAAATGAAAAATAATGGAACTGGAAACCGAGACGTTTATGCAAATGTTATTTTCTATAAGAAAATATTATGGAAATGAAAAATAATGTGAAACAAGACCTGTAATTGTATGCAAATATTATTATCTGAGATACAAAATTAGGAAAGGACCTTTAATGGTAAGGTTGTGGAAATAAGAATTTACAAATTTACTTGATGTGACCATGTACAGTTCACACAGAGAGTATTGTATGAAAAACACCAAGGCTGTTGAAATTTCTCTGACTATTAATTCTCTGAAATTCGCCAGCAATCTTCAAGGTTTTCATACAAAAATATATATGTTTTTAGTAATAAACTCCAAACCTGGTGAAATTTCTCAAATTTTTTCCCAATTTCAAAGTCCAAGGTCAGGCTGAAGTGTTTTTCATACAAAACTGTTTGTGTGTACTGTAGTAATTCTTATGAATAATTTATGGTTAGTTGCATTTTGATATATAACATAGCATTGATATAATAGATATTAAAATATTAAATATGTATATAATATTGACTATAATATTGCACTTTTATAAGTAACAAATTTTATAAATATACTTTGTTCACTATTTTACAAATTACAAACTATTTACAAATTCAAATATAATTTGTCTATTTACAATAAATGATAATAATAATTAATAACATAATATTGAAATAATACAAAAATACAATAGCACTGCTTAAAATTTGGCAAACAATATTATATGTGTAAAAAATATATACTTTGATCTACCTAAGGGGTGCATGTGACTTGATCTATTTGTATATATGTTGTCAAAATAATATACGAAAATCAGCCATGAACTATTGATTTGTAAAATTTCCATCTTCAATTGATAAAAATAACATATGGGACTGCCATTAATTACTGATTTTTAAAATTTCCCTCTCCAATTTGCAATTTTATACTAATGTTTTCTGAACAATTTCAAACTTGCTAAAGAATTAAATTAAAATTTCTTTTGCATTATGGGTCATAGTTCAGATATCAGAATTACCCTGGCTGAGGATTTTTTTTTCTTAATGATTTCATCTAATCACAAATTTCTGACAAATTAAGTGGTAAAACTGCTGATGAATCATTATAATGGAATGGTCAGGTAAATATTTTTTGTAAACAAAATAAAACTTGTCTAAGTGCAGGAACTGAGAGTCACTTAACACACAGTTGAAATATTCGTTCAAACAAACTTTGTTCTCAACAGAGCAAATTACCCTGTGAGTTCTATAACAATTTCAGCACCATTAGATTGACAATCAATTAAATCAGATTTCTTGAACTTTGATTTTTTTTTAGATAATGCTTCCAACTAGTTAAGAATACCTACTGAATGTACGGAAACAAGAATGTTCTGAGGGGGGGGGTTGAAGGCTATTACCATCCTACACAGCAAATTAATGCTCTAAGTCGGGATGGTAATTTTGTTCAAACCTTTTAAATAATTATGAAAATTTTTTCATTAATTTATATTGAAAGAAAATGAGCATAAATAAATACTGGGTTAGCATACTCATATAAAAGAAATCAGCATTTGAAAATTTGGCAGGATAACAGATTTCTCTTAATTTGTCATTGGCTTTCTATTTATAGGTTTTGTCTATAAAAATTCTCAATTTAGAAATAGAATAATTAAGATATTTACTTAAATTTTTATAATTTGATTAAACACATCTTAATTAGCCATTTGAATGGTTATTAATAAAAACCCTTTTTATTTGTTTGTGGATATCAATAGAAAGCGAACACAAAACAAGGAAAAATCCAGACAAACCCATTTGATGTCAAATTTGAAAATAAGCATTCTGGCCAATCAATTTTTTCTGCTTACTCTGTTCCAGTATAATAGTTCTTAAAATCTTTAACAATCATTTGAAAACCTTGTTATATAAGACGTAGTTACAACCACCCTTAATGTGACTGCCAAGACTTTATGCTGAACCCTGTTTTACATCATATTGATAAATGATATACCTAATAACAACAAAATAAAACAAACTATATATCAGGAATGAATTTGTATATGGAATGACTGAAAGGTATAGCATATAATTTATAATTTAATAAATAAAATACTTTAAATAGAGTACTGTATTGTCTGCACCCATAAAAAGAAAATCCAATTCCCCCTTCAAAACCCTGCTGTAAATAATACTGAGCCCCTAATATCTTAATTTTGATTCACAATTAATTCTACTAATTCAGGAAATATAGACTTTATAATTTAGTTTACTGTTAGAATTGTTCTCATATACATCTTAACTCTAAAGCTACAAAATGTGAGTCGGATGGTACATTATAGGTTTTTGGTGTACATTTTGGAAACAAAGGGATTTTCTGAAAACAGTCTAAATTTATTTGGATATATTTAGAAAATAAATAATTGTTTTTAACATTTTCTGAATCTTCTTATTCAATAAATCAGTCAAATATTTTATGATATACCTTAAGCAATTGCCGTACATTAATTTTTTTCACTTTTATAACCATAACTATGGGGAGATAATTCACTAAACTAATACATGTTTATAATTGTCTTTGCTATAGTTTAATTACATAATCATACACTTTGAGGTAGTAATTTAACATTTCACATACAGAAAATGTATTTCTGAGCAATAATTTCAAAAGTTCCATTAAATTAGACAGTCTTATGAATAATTTTATGGTATCTGTCAATCATAAATATAAAAAATTAGCATGTTTAAATTTAGCAATGTTACTTGAAAATGATTAGATTAGCTTCTTGTTTTCCTTAAACAAAATTAAATTTTCAGGCATTTTCAATGAAAAAAATCTCACTTATTAAGTGACCAATATTTCACAAAGAAAATAGATTCAAATTATATAAGAATATATATTGAGACATTTCTCTCTTGGTTGAGAATATGATCAAATGGCAACAAATGAATTTGAATAATTTTTTAAAAATGGTTCTTTGACTGAAAAATATTTCTCCACGGAATGTAGACACATTTCAGCACAATTAATATTTGCCGAGGTATAAAGATTTGTATGAATGTCCAGATGCAAATGCAAAATTATTTCAAATCTGCAAAGACTAAAATTCATGGCTCAAAATCAGCATTCAGTGTCATCATCATGACTGGACAGAGAAACAGAGACCCGAATATTTTCTTTATTTTCTATTTTGACTGTGGGAATGATGTTATTGTCGCTATCTGTGTTGATAATTACATCGGTGGATGTTAAATTATTTGGCAGTTTTACAGAATCAGGAGATGATTCCAGTCCATTATCTTTTCCATTGGCAGTGTAGGGCGGTGGAGGTGATGAACCACGACTCGATGACTCTGTCAAAGAATGTAAAGATTGTAATGATTCAGAATTGTCGGATAGATTGGCTAAATTTTCTCTTGCTCGGAAAAAATTGGACTTTTTAAGCCCTTTTTGATCATCTTCATTAATACTATCATTTGACGAAATGATATCATCATGCATACTATATTCAGAATTAACAGTATCACTATCATCTATGACATTATGATCTCGCCAGTCTTTCACTGAATCATCCTGAGGAATGTCAGAAAATGATCCAGACCGAACAAGTCTCTTCCCTGACCAGTCCAATGAACTATCATCTTTTTTAAAATTGTCAGTAAATGACCCTGCTCTCACCATCTGCATGGTTTTTTCAGTTTGTCCTACACTTCCAATTTTATCAAAACATGACATTGTTCGTATAACCGTTGAAGATTTTGATTCAACAGGAACAGTTCTGACAGTCCCTGAAGTAAAATCATCTCGAACTTCAAAAGCAATACCTTTACTGGTACTTTTTTGTTTTGATTTTTGGCTCATTTGGCTTTCGATATCATTCAGTTCATTCATAGAAATATCATAGGACATTCCACTAATGGACTCTTTAGTGTTTCTGCTAGGATAAGGAGTAGAAAATAAACTTGGATTAGATGATGTCACATTGAAGTCCACTTCTGAAGTGTTTTGCAATTTAGACACATTTTTTTCATCATCTGAGCTAGACAATGAAGAACTACTATTTGAACCTTTTATTATAGTTTCATTTTTACTGTCTGAATCTAAACTTGAATTTTTACTCCCATCTGGTGGTGTTCCTTGAAATGGAGGAAGATTTGAAATTTGTTCAGTTGAATCCTTCTTATTATGAACTGGTGTTATGACTTCTTCTTCGATGGTGGGAAAATTTTCAGGTGTGCGTGGTCTCAATGTACTTTCCATATCGGATAAACTGTAATCAACAAGAGTTCGACTAGGAATATCTGGCGATGATCGTGAAGTGTCGTTATTTAGGCTGATGTCAATATCACTGAATTCAATTTTATCACTTGTAACCTTGATATTTCTATCTATGACAGCAGGTTTAATTACATCTTCTGCCACTTCATTATTAGAAAACAAAGATTTTGGTTTTGATTCAGCCATCTTAATTTCTACAGGGGTCATGACATCCTCTATAGCATCTTGGTTTTCCACTGAACTGATACGTGGACTGTTTGGTTGGCTGGACCCACTACTCCCACTAGAACTTTTCTTTTTTCGTCTTTCTGGTTTTGTTGGAGGTGATTTTGGTTCAATGGAATCTAGTGATTGTGGTGTTGCAATGAATGAGGTTTCAGCAGACGACACGACAACTTTTGTATTATTCAACTCATCATTCGGATCTTCATAACTAAGACGTAACATGTCCAACTTATCTTGTTCATTTAATTTATCGAATAACTCGGCTGCGAAAGCAGTCGCTGTTGATGTATCTGGCGATGCTGAATCCTTGTCATCTCCCACATCGACAGTGACTTCCGGCACTCTCATCTTTGTTGGTTCATTTTCGACTGTAACAACAGTTTCCTTTGTCACCCTAAAAACATCATCTTCATCAACTCTCGAATCTTGCTTATTTCCATTTTCTTGAATCGTTGGGAAAGCATCATAATTCACAGGTGGAGCTGAAGTAGGTGATGATTTTTGATTGGTTTCTTTCTTCTTTTCTGGTCTCATTTCACTGAAACTTCTCTGAGGTGGAATGAATGTTGATTCCTTACGGATTTTTTTCAAGGTATTCATAGACTGACTTCTATAAAGTGGGTGGCTTAATGAGGAAGGGGTCTCACTCACTCTTCTGTCTTTACGCATACGTCGTTCTTTCTGTAGTGTGACCCTGACAGGATATGGTGAGGCATAGCTTAATATGGTTAGAGCATCTTCATATACCATATGCTCAAAGTTAATGGTCACACTCAGAATTTTGTCACCTGGAAAAAATAAGGAAATAGTACAAGCAACTGTACATTTCTGTTAAGTTCATTAATTTAATTTCTTTTATTAATACCAAACCAATTTTCAAATCTAAAATCCGACCATTACTTAATTCTGTAATTATGAATAATAAACTCAACTACAGAAGAACTGAATGTCTGTATTGTGGGTTCAACGGGTGTAATAAACTGACATGAATTCCTTATATAAGCATACCCAATAATGTTGATTTTCCATATATAGTCTATGAGAAATTGACCTTAAAACAAAAACTTGACTAAGTCTACTTGATGCTGAGTGTGTTAAAGTTATTGAACTGTGCAAATTAGGTCAAGGACAATTGGAAGGTGATTAGTTTATATTTTTGTAACACAAACTATAAGCACATCAAATATTGGTTCTCCCTTAGTTTAATAGTTGTAGAGATTTAAGGCTTTCAAAAGAACTAATGTTACCATTGCCACTACAAGAAAGTAATACCTATGTCTTGCTTTCACGACTTTGTCCCAGGAAAAACAAAAAATTAAGTTCACCTGCTATTATACATATATTCATAGTTTTCTTTTTAAAGTATTGTGACACCATTTCTAGACAGCTTTCTATCAAACTAACACTGCTAGATGCAGTTTTCTGAAATGAATGTTGTCATAATTTTGAAATTATTTTACCTTTGTTAGTCTAGAAATACTTCTTTCAATTTTTAGTAACAGATAAATACAGACAAAATCTTTTGAACAATGCAGAATAGGAAACTATAGTATACCAAACAAAATTTGCCACAAAAAAAGTGAACCGCTATCGAAAGTTTTACAATGAAACATATCATATTATATATCATTGGAATTCTAATTTTTTGCCGCAGCTGATGCTGTAGTTAAAAATTCATTATATCTTCAAATAAAAAAATCCCCCATAGGGTGTCATGTAAATTTTTTCGACTTTGTAAATTTTACTTCATTTTGGGGGTTCAATCAACCAATGTTCTTGGGTAACAAGACATGAGAAAATTTTTATTTTTTAGGGTTTTATGACAGATAAAAGATGAAATTTTAAGAATATAGTTAAATTATATTCTAGCTATAACACTGAAACCCAAAATTTATCTATGAAAACATGCAATTTTGAGACAGATTTTTTCAATGTCAAAAATTAAACATAGAGGGGTAATGGGAAATTTTTTTGTGCTGATTTTAACTGCAGGATGAGTTGCGGCAAAAAAATCCAATGATATAGAACATGACATTCTTTATAGCTGTACTTTCGATATATCTTGACTTAAGTCATGGCAAATTTCGTTTGTTGTACTTTAATTGAAATTTTATTTCGCCTTGTAAGCTTGCATGTTAAAAATTACCAATTGAAAAAGTAATTTCTTAAGAGTCTCTATAAAATACTTTCATGCTCTAAAATATAGGTAAGACCCATGTAATGGACCCCGCACGGTGACCCCAAGTCAATTAAAAACAGTGGTTAATTGCATTTATCTGGGCAAACTTCTCATGAATTAAACTTGGATGCTTAACACAGGTTTTTCTTATTTGTTCTTTTGTGTTTCATCTTTTTTGGTTAGCATACATACCAACTTTAAATTTCCCAGACTCCACTGCTGGTCCCCTGTTGTGAACCTGGCTTACATATATACCATCCCTCATACTGCCAGCGATGTTAAATCCTAAACCAATGAAATCCTGACTTTGTAGCCATACACTTGTCACCTCTGGATCCTGAAAATATAATAATATCATGTGATTATTCCCAAACTAATGAAACCCTGGCATTGTAGCCATACACTTGCAACCTCTGGGTCCTGAAAATATAATAATATCATGTGATTATTCCCAAACCAATGAAGTCTACAGGCTTTCTAGCCATACACTTGCAACCTCTTGGTCCTGAAAATATAATAATATAATAAAATCATGTGATTGTTCCTAGACAAATGAAATACTTGTTTTTTAGCCATGTAACATTTGGTCTTAAAACACACCCCCACCCAAAAAAAAAATCAGGATCTGAATAGCATATATTTTAAGAATAGGCAGATGACCCATTTTAGGGAGGAAATCATTTGTTAAGGATCTGTCACACGATCATTGTATATTTTTATTTAGAATCTATCAGTGACATGCAAATAAGGCCAAAATCACCAATTGATTGATTGAAAATTGTATGTGGGTTGAAGAACACTGATTTGTCCCAGTTAATAACTTGAAGCACAATTGTTTGTAAGTTTGACTTTAATAATAAATTTTATTAGAAAATATTTTACAGTTTTGGATTTCAGTGGTTATTTTATTTTCATCTAATTATGATCCAAAGTGTTAACAATTCACAATAAATATACAAAGTCTAAATTTTCGGTTTTCTTAATATTTCTAACAGACCCTATTACTCTAACCATATTCCTACTGATACTTGAAAAGAACAACTTCAGACAGTATGAAAGTTTGCAAAATAACGTCACATTTAGTTATCAGGCAACATCATTTTTTCGGCAAAGTATATCATTTCCCATTCAAAGTTATATTTTTGTTTGAATGGGGTTTAACGCCACTTTCAACAATATTTCAGTCATATCGCGGCGGTCAGTTTTACTGGTGGAG
>JAULBM010304641.1:0-14529 GCA_032357055.1 Geukensia granosissima
TACCCCCCCCCCCCCAAAAAAAAAATAAATAAAATAAAATAAGGATAGATATATAGAAAATAGGATGTTGGTATATCCATATGTGAATATCAACTCTTTGATTCTTATCCAATATTCATCAAACTATGTACAATGACATATCATGATATCTGTCTTGAAAGGCCACTTTGAATGGAAGAAATACTGGCTTATAAAGACAGGTATCACTGTACACACATTTAAGTTGATAGGTGTAAATATCTTTCATACTTATCTCTTTCAGTAACACCAAAGTACATACATTATCTTTTTTTGATGTACACGAAATAAACTACTAGTATCCATTCCATACAATATCTTTTTCTAATGTACACCAAAAACTTACCAATCTTTGCAATATCTGTTTTTAATGTAAACCAAATGAGCTACCTAATCCATACAATAGTACACCAAATGAGCTACCTAATCCATACAATAGTACACCAAATGAGCTAACTAATCCATACAATAGTACACCAAATGATCTAACCAATTGCTACAATAGATCCTTGTAAATTCTCTCTTATTTTTGTTTTGTTTGGAATGCAATCTCTTTTGACATTTACCCTATAACTTTTCATGTTCATAAGATCTTTTTCAGTGTTGATTGTTGGTTTTATGAATTGTTTCACAATTTATGTTTTGTGGGCCTTTCACAGCTTCCATTATGGTATGGACTCCAGTTCTTTATTTAAGACAGTAATGGGACCTGTAGAATCAATCAATGGACTGTCATTTAGTGAATGGCTGTCTTATTGACAATCATGCCACATCTACTATTTTTGTAACTAATATATGCAATTTTTTTTCAGTGTACACCAAATGAACTGACAAATGGAGTGATGAACGCATGTTTTCTGTTATTGTTCAAAGATCTGATAAGACTGTTTGCATGTTATAATGATGGAGTTATTAATTTATTAGGTAAGATAAGTTCTTCACACTATTTCCACACAAATATTCAATAAATATAGAATATAGGACAGATAGTTTCTTGAACTGACTTTAAAATGGAAAATATTCAGTGAGCTAGTAAGGTGAACTGAATTTTTTATTGTGATGAAGTCAGTACAAGATTCAAAATGTCCTATATTCTTTTTTTCAGTAATTTTAAATAAAAAAAATTCTCAAGCTGAAAATATCACTTTTTACATCATTAAAAAAATATCTACTTAATTTTAACGTATGAAAACAATATGTATTGAATGGCATCAGAACTATTTCATTCCTTAAAAAGACCCACATGAAGACAAAGCATGCAACGTTTTTGCTTGACAATGTGACGTCATCTTTCACAACAAGCATGTAATTTTTTCATCTGTGCCAGTAGACCTGTACAGGAATTATCAGTCAGTACAGATCACAGGAATTTGCTTCAAATTACCGATGATGATTTTTTTCCCTGCAATATAGCCAATTTATGCTTTTCAGTATTATCTGAATTAGTCTCAATTGATGATACTTAGCTTCAAAACCTTTTCTTTGCTGTTCAATGGTTAAAAAACACTAAAACAATTTAAAACTCTCTGCATATATCCAACATGAAAGCTGGGACTTTTAATATATATTGGATAATGCTTAGGGAGACCACATCACATTAACACAAAATCAAATAATTTTGGTTTCTATTTTTAACTTCTTTTTATGAACTTTTTTAATCATTTATTTGACATCTTTTTGTAGAAAAATATTTTGACATGAACAAAAAACAATGTAAAGATGGGTTAGAATGTTATAAAAGATTTTTGGTGCGAATGGAAAAAGTTGGAGAATTCCTGAAAGTTGCAGAGGTAATAAAAAATGCCAAATATTACAGGTTTTGATCAGTTTTTAAGTACCACAAACAGATATCGCCACAACTAAATGTAAACTATTTGTCAAGTTTTAAGTATTTCAAAATGAACAATGAATTAAGCCTGCCTGTGACTTCTGCTTGGTGTTGCTGCTGCCTTTAAAGATTTTTCTTTTGTGACGTTGCTTGTTTGGGAAAATTCACATACTAGAAACAATTCTCAAACTTGCCATTTCACAAATTTTTCCCAGAAAATCTCGATGCCACAAAGTAAAAAGTCCTGGGGGCAGTAGCGACACCACAGGATAGGCACCGGTTGGCATAATCCATTGATTTACTGACACCTGTCATCAGGGGCCACTGGTTCAAAAGTCCAAAACAAAAACTGTAAATAGTCTTTAGTCTAAGTCTAAAATTTTGCATGCTGAGATATCATTGTTGGTGAATTTAAAATGCAAATTTTCATTAGAATATGTTTATTTGTCACTGAAATACAGGATTTGAAAAAAAAATAAATTAGCGTTTGAATATCAAGGCTCATAATTGTAATTTTCAATTTTATAAGAACAAAAAAAATTTTGCTGTTAGCCCTCCATGTTAATTTTAGGACAGTTAAAAATAACTTCAAAATAAAATGTTTTTGCATTTTTATGACCCCCTTTGGGCAACAGGGACATTAAGTTAAACCTTTGTCAGTATGCATGTCTGTCAATTTTCATCAAATATTTCGGCTTGTGTATGATAGATTGATTTGATATTTGATCTGAAGCATTATCAGGATGACCTGAGTCTCCCCTTTCCAGGTCTGTCATGTGTCTACTTCCTGTTTGCTGGAGTGAGTGTATTCATGACCCCTTGACACATTGCTCTATGTTTTATCCATAAAAAAAAGTGATTTGAACATACATTAAATAGTATAAGAGGACTGGTTCTTTAATTCCACTAAGTAAGGTCTGTGTCTAAAAAATCTAAATTACATCCAAGCGGGGATTTTGATTGATCCTAAAATGCATGATTTTTGTAATACAGCTTTGTGTGCTGCAAGAAATGAGGTTTTCAGTGACAAATAACAATATATATACTTACAATTTTGAAATCATTCTATAATTTCCTTTTATTTGATCATCATGGCTGTGTCAGGTTTCATTTGATGTGCCTTCAGGCTTCATTCAAGGGTATAGCTTCTTTGAATTATAATTTGCAGGTTTAGATGCTATTTTGATGTTTGAAGAAGTTATTTTTATTGTTTGCCCACCCAAGTTTATGTATATCACACTAGTAAACTTTTTAAGGAGAATATGACGATACACAGGAAAAAAAAAAACATTTTTGATAATTTTTCATTTGGATATTTAAAGTTTAAGATTATTAGAAGATAATGTTTTTCTGAAAAATATTTAGTATAATAAATTAGTCTGATGAAGAATTTCTTGTCAAATATCAGCTTGAACTATCTTTTTTTTAGTTAGAAGGCTCAGATTTCATATAAATTTTCATAGCACCCAGGGAATTCATTTTGAAAATGTCAATAACTAATCACAGAGGAGTCATAAATTCTCTGATTAGCTGTTCTAAAGAACAAGTGTTAGAACTTGTCCACAGTGTACTTTTCAAAGGGGCTTCCAGGGGTGTAATGTAAGATTTAATGGAGTTCAAGATAAAATCCAAATTAGAAATATGAATTTTTGTAGACAAGAGGGATAAAAACAGAGGTATATAGTCAGTGTATCTGTCGTTTTACTGTTTTTGATTTATGGTTTTTGTTGTAGCATATCTCATAGAGCACACTTCATTTTGCTTAGTTTCATAATATCAACGAGTTTAGATGATTTTGTCAAATATATTTTTGATGAAATAATTTGGACTGGTTGATAAATTATTGTATCATGTAGCAGTATAAACTTGGCATAATAAAGAACTTATTTTATTGGATGAAAATACGTCACATGACATGAAATAATTTGAACTGGTTGATATAATATTTTATGTAGCAGTATAAATATGTATCATTAAACCTGATATAAGTAAGAACTTATTCTGTTGGATGAAAGATGGTCACATGACATGAAATAATTTGAACTGGTTGATATATTATTTTATATAGCAGTAATAAGTATTATTATATGTAAATAGGAGACATTTTATTTTTTCAGTTAAACTTCTGCACAAAAAAGTTGAATGAGTACTCTTCCTCAAGCCAAGCACAGCCATATTAGAATTTTCAGTTTACAAAGCTTATTTGAACATTAGCATATACTAAAGACTGAAAGACTTAATTGCTAGATAAAATTACAAGCCTCCCTCTTATTACATCCTATTTTAAAGGTGTAACATGGTTACACATACAATTATAAAATTAAAGTCTCATTATCTTGGTAAAGAACTATGAATTATTAAAGTGAATTTTTATTTTAGCATATTTCTGATTGAACTTTGACCTTATAATATATTTTTTTCTAATAGGAGATAACTCACTCAAAGAACTTAATTTTTCAAAAATTACAATTATGAGAACCGCTAAGAAGAATTTCATGGTGTCAGTGCTGGGATCAGTGTAAAATTTTGACATGTATTTAAGCTACATTAAATTGTGTATTGCATACTCATCATCAGTATTGAAACTCCATATGAACCTGAATTATGACCTTATTTTACCTTTTCATAGAATGTTGGTATAGATAAAGGTGATATTCCAGATTTAGCCAAGGTTAGTATGATAACATTTCCTGTACATTGGTGTCACTGCACTTTATCTGTAACCTGCATTAGGTCAAAGTTCAGGATACTGGCCAATCAAATTATTAAAAAAATTTGAATTTAAATTTTTTTGATAAACTGACTCGATTTTCGTTTTAAAGCCGAATTCATCTTATTTGAACTACAGCTTTCCAATTTTGACTCTTTCATTTTGTTGAATTTGTGGATTTTGTTTGAACTTTGGATTAAATTTTTACTTTATATTGAATGACTTGTGCAGGTTTCAGTTTTTGACCATGGCATGTCTGATGCTTTAATAGGGGACAACATAATATTGGTTTCAAGTTCAGTTGCTTTCAATCTTGTCTGTAAATTTTTGTGATTACCCAAGTCTCTATACCATTTGAAAACAAATCCTGTGTCCACACTTTTCTTACACAATTCGAACAATGCTGGTTTCCTTTCTGGTTTGTTATAATTTTTTCAGTTAATGAAATTGTGGCCTTTAAATATTTAGTGTATATTTGATTATTAAATAACCTAGAGGTCAGAGGTCAGCAGAATAGAAAGTTTGGACACATGATGTGCAACAAGTTGGACTACATTTAAAACAGGTTTACTGAGTATGATCAAATATTGCATGAATTCTATTGTTGCTGGAAGAATTTTTTTTGTTGATGTATTGAAAATGTTCACTGTTTTCCTATTAAAAGTTCAAGTTCCAGTCTGAATGAGTATCATGCAAAAAGTGATTCATCCATAAAAAGACTAAAAATATTTAAATTTGATGTTTGGTTAAGTGAGCAGGCAGTTTGGCAAAAATGAATGTTTATTCCAGACTTTCTTCCTTAATAAAAAAATCTGAATTAAATATTTGTAGTCTTTTTAGTGTATCACTTTTTGTAGAATTGGGATGGTTATTAAGTGAACTGGCTCCGAAGAGGTTATCTGCAATTACCAACATTTTTCACAAGTGTACAAAGCATGCACTCAACCTCCCTGAAATAATGTACCGCTACATCAAGGTTTCACGTTAAAAAACTTGGTATGTTCAGAAAATTTGAAAATTATTAATGACCCCTAAAGATTCCTTCCTGAAATGAAAGGGAACTTATGCAGTTAGCTTTATTTTCATTTCATATTTTCTAGAGCTCAAGCAAGGTAAAAAAGTAGTTTTGTTGCATATACTGATCAACTGCTAGAGGTTTGGTATTATTAAAGCATATCTGCTTGAAATTCTGCATTGAAGCTTCAGATATAAATATTTAACTTGTTATGCAAAGCGTGATAATAATTTATTTTTTAATTTTTGCTGATTTCCTTTAATTCCTACATTGTGATAAAATTTTGTGTCACCAATGCATTGGATTCTGTAGATATCAGGTTCAACGTGAATAATTTTATTATCAGAATCACTACACTAACCAACTAGCCCTCACAATGATGTGGCATAAGAATATTTTCCATGTGTAAAATGATGAGATCAAGGTGTTCATTTTGTCGTCTCTTGACCAGTTGTTCAAAAAGTGATTTTTCAGCTATAACTGAAAAATACAGGTCTCACTGTGTGTGCAAAGCATGTCATTTATAAGCATGTCATAGAAACAACTATTTTAGGTTGACATCATGGCATAGCGCTATAGACGGCATGCTTCGTATGCTAGGTGGAGGGGTCGCAGAGACTTTAACACAAAAAATGATTATCAACATGCAGTTAAGTGGTCTTTGATTAATGTCTTACTAATTCAGCAGTTGTATTCGGTAAAATCAGCCAAATCTGATGCCTTTAAATAAATATTAATAATAAGAGGAACAAAATCTTAACATTGTAAATACATTATTTTTTATTTATTTTGTACATCTGAATAGTTAATCCTTCAAATCTCTCGCTAAGGCTCAACATTTGAATAATCCTTCAAATCTTTCCCTAAGACTCTACATTTGAATATTTATCTATCTCCATTGCATTTAAAAAAAATGAAAATCAGTGACCAACAATATAAGATTCTCTATATTATTGCTTGTCATCCTGTTTGCATGAAGCATCACATATGATACTTGAAAAGCCCTACGGGCTCACTGAATATTTTCCCTGATTAAGTCAGTACAAGATACAAAATGTCCTATATTCTATATATTTTACCTCGTATCTATTGGCACTGGTATTTTACTCCAGGATGGCAATTTTTGTTTTCTTGTGGTCAACAGACTCGTTCCTGCAACTAGGGGTATAAATATGTTATTTCGTTGTGAAGAATTGAGCTGAGTCTATTTAAGTAAAAACATTGAATGTATTCCCAAAATATTTTCAAACTTGTATGAATTTGTTTGAAAAAATATTATATTTACCAGTACTTGTGTTTATCTGACTGTATGTTAGTAAATTGATTTTGTTGTCTTGCATGGTCAGAAAATTTACTTTAGAGGAGTACATATCCTCAGTAAATCTGTTTTTAATGCTTTCTGTTGCTATTTTTTCTATCTCCTGTATATGTTATTGTTTAAATGTAAATTACAAGCTCATGTTATCTTTTGTCAATACAGCATGTGATTTTTTTATCATCACTTGGTGTCCTTTATCGGTCAGTAAACTTTTAAATTTCATCTTCTCATCTGAAACTGCTAGACCAAATGAAACTAAACTTTACAGGAATCATCTATGGAAGGTCCTTCACAATGGTACAAAAAACATGGCTGCAATGGACCATTCTTTTTTCTGAGTGGCTGAAAAAAATCTTCTGAAACCAAAGGGCAAAATGTAACAATATTTTACAGGATGCATCTTTGCAAGGTCATTAACAATGATTGCTAATTTTTGTCCCGATTTAAAAAAAAAAAAAAAAAAACTTGGCCGCCATCAACGATTTCTAATTCATGGCAAATAAACTGGCATAGAACATAGACATCCAAAGATTTATTGGCATATATTCCACTATATTATCCAGTAGAATGGCGGATGGCTTTGGTTTTCATAAAAAAAAATTGCTTTTAACTAAATGATTAGTGTCGTTGCTGCACTAAAAGGTTTTTGTTCTGTAACACTGCTTTTTGGTGGAATTTCATGCACAAGGAACAATTTAACATCTGTTAACTGATAGATTTTTGCAAGAAAATCTGACATCACAAAGTAGAAACATCTTATAGTGCTTTGGCAAAGCCAAACTTAGTCTTTGGTGAATGTCATTCATTGAGGCAGTATGAAATCTTCCTTTATTTTTTAAGGGGGGGTGGAAAAAAGGGGTCCAATCTCCTTGATACTGTGAATTTCATTAAGCCAAAAAAAAATCATGTTAAAAAAATTAAAGGGAAATATTTGTGTGAAAAGTGTGAAAGCCATAGTCATCGTAGTACTAGCTATCAATGTAGCATGCTATTTTTATTTCTGTCCGTAGGGTCTGAAGAATAATACTAAAGATGTAAGTCGGTATAGTATGTTATAAGCATTGTGAGGCAAAAAAATTATACACAAGTTTTTGACGTATATGTTCATGCAGTTTGACTATTTGTTGCCAAGTACTAGCTTTAAAATACAACATGCCAAGTATTAGCTTTAAATTACAACATGTGATAATTTTTTTGAACTACTCAGAAAGCTAAGTTACATTATTTTATAATGATTACCAAGTATTAGCGTTACATTATGACATGCCAGTAATTTATTTGAACTACTCAAAAAGTAAAGATGGGACTTTTATAATGCTTGCCAAGTACTAGCTTTAAATTATGACGTGCCGGTAATTTATTTGAACTACTCCAAAAGCAAAGTTGAGATTATTTCTAATGCATGCCAAGTTTTAGCTTTAAATTATGACGTGCCGGTAATTTATTTAAACTACTCAAAAAGCAAAGATGGGATTATTTTATTATGCTTGCCAAGTATTAGCTTTTAATTATGACATGCCCAAAATTTATTTAAACTACTCAAAAAGCAAAAATGGGATTATTTTATTATGCTTGCCAAGTATTAGCTTTTAATTATGACATGCCCAAAATTTATTTAAACTACACAAAAAGCAAAGATGGGACTATTTTGTAATGCTTCTAATGCATTTTCAGTATTGAAAGAATTATCAACAAAACTTCACATATGGGGTTTTAATTTTAACCCTAACATTCATAACACATTTAGAAATCAACAGAACTCACTCCTTACTTAAAACATACTTCATTTTAAATTTATTTTGTGGAAGTTCAAATCTATTGAAGATGAAATAGGTTTTGAGTTGTGAGTTATATTCAACTGTAATTGATTTAAACTTGAAAAAAAAAAACAGTGATCAGAGGCTTAAATTTTAACTTACAAAATTTCTTTTTTCTGCAATTTTAGCTAGTTTTTTTATATACGAAATATACCTGTTTTCATTTTTTTCTTCCCTGGCAAAATTATGTCTGTATAAGGAAGTCAGAAGAAATAGAAATTAGTTTATTGCCTAAAGACTTTTTCTTCCAGAAATTTACTGAAGAATTCACTACAAAGCATTATACGAGAGTGCACAACCGTTGGCATGGCAACAAATAGTCACTGATGATCAGTCACTCGATTGATGTATTAAAAAAATAATAATATTTTTATTTTGCATGATGTACAGATTTCTTTAAAAATGGAAAATTTGATGACTTAAAAAATAAAACAGTTAAAAAAATGTGTCATTGAATTGTGCATGCATATTGTGCACGTGATTTTGGTACATAGATACCATGCAAGGACTGGCTCTGTCGTAGTACATTATGTTCTTAATGTAGTCCAACTAACAAACTAGGGTTATATTGTTTTATTTGAAGTAAATATTATGTTGTCAACTAACATTAGCATGGTCAATGTTGTCAATTTGCAGTTGTTACGTTCATAAATGCATTATTTTCATATTTTTACATTTTGAGTTCATATTTTGCAGTGCAGTATTTGTTAAGTGGATTTCTAAATGTAAATTTTCAAAAGTACTCAGTACTCTTTAATAGTTTTAACAAGCTTGCTTTACATATATCCCCCATGTACCCAAATATATTGGTAATAAGTGGTTTAAATATTATGATTGTTACATTTTATAATTCTCTGAGTTGGAGTTATATGATTGGTCACATGATTTATATATGATTGGTCACATGATTTATATATGATTGGTCACATGATATTTATATGATTGGTCACATGATTTTCAACTTGATGCTTCATTAGTCAGTGGAACTTCAAAACATTCATGGAAAACAATGACCAAATATTAATTTTTAGTTGAGAATCATTTTCAACCTACAATTTTGTATCTGTGAGCTGTGGTCGACATTTTTCACACAAATATGAGACAACAAAGTATGCAAATTAAGAAAGGTATCATTGCAAATTACTATGCAGAATGTTTCACCCTGTCTCTCCATAAACTTTGTACAAATGTAATATTTTAAAAGAAAAAATATGAATATATGCAATTTCCTCTGAAACTGTTCAAAGTATTTCATTGAAACTTCACCTGAACATAAGACACATTGTAAAGAATATGTAGCAGTATCACTGATGCTAGGTGTACCACTTGGGGGTGTAACAGTTTGTAATCATTTCTACTGGTATCGTAAGTACAGTTTTAAAACTACTAGAAACCAGTCAGTGTATACTTTACCTGCCCAGTGTTTGTGCCTAGTGTTAGTTGATATAGCTTACTTACAAAGGAAGGAAAATCTAAGAGCAGAAAATCCATGGGGGAAAAAGGGGGTACATTTTGTGAGTTTGTCTCACATTTTGTCTTGTTCCTTTGATCTTTATTGCGTGGTATTTTCAGTATCGGACCCACATATGACTACAGCAGTGATACTTGAAAAAATTAGGCATATGTTCACCAGACATTGATTATGACATACCGATAAAAAGAATAATGTTTCAACTGAAATTATCATCAGTATCTGAAAGGAGTAGGTTTGATAAGAACCTTTTGTGGAATAGTTAAAACAAGTTTTTTAGCTGACCAGGCCCAAAGGGCCCTGTGAGCTTTTGTCATCACTTTGCATCCGTTGTCCTCTTATGCAACAACATCCATTAATTTTTACATTTTTTTCTTCTTCTCTGAAACCACTGAAAAGATTTCAACAAAACTTGGCAGAAATGTTAAGCAAGTGGTCCTTTACCAGATTATTGATTTTTGGTGCCATCTTAAGTTCAACATGGCAGGCCGTGGCCAATTATTTGTTCTGAATGGTTCAAATTACATCAATCTTCTTGTCAGAAACCCCGAAACGTATTGAATTGTTATTTTGCAGAAATGATTTTTAGATGGTCTTTTACTTAATTTGTGAATTGATAAATTTTTCATAGTGACATCAGATATTCTGAAGTAATACGCTTGTCGTATCGTTCCTTTTGCATGTTTTCTGTTTCCAAAATTTCAACTGTATATTTCATTATTTTACAAATAGACTATAATGTTGTTTTTACAAAATTTATTGATTTATAAAGTCCTTTCACTTAAAAACTTTACATTTAGTCCTTTGGACTTGATTTAGTTTTTGCTTGTATCAGCTGGGTTAACACAACAAGAAAGTACTTCTAATTAGCATTTCTAACTGTAGATTTTAAAAAAAATTTCATCTTAAAACACATAATTTGATTGCTATTTGACAGTATCTAAAATAATATCCTTTTTTCGTTGCAGGCACCTTCAAGTTTGTTAGATGCTTTGGAACAACACTTGGCATCATTAGAGGGTAAAAAGGGAGTAGTGGCTACCACTAAGTAAGTTTAAAAAAAGTAGGACCCTAACGAGACTTTTAGTAGTTTAATTTTGGTTGTTATTTGGTGGATGGCTGTCTCATGGACATTCCTATTTTTATATGATCATTTTATTTCTACCTGTAGAACAGGTTTTGGTTAAGATTTTATCAGTAAAGGTAGAGGACATAACAGTGGGAAAACATTTTTGAAATAACAAAACATTGACACCAACACCAAAACCCATCTCTTCTGGAATATCAAAACCACACACATCTATAAATCCAAAACACCAAACCAATAAAAAACTCTACAGTGCCAAAAACAAAATTATCTTTAAAAAATTATCTGGTTCTCAGACAACGGATCTCAAAAAAATGGGTAGGTAGGTAGATAGGTCAACAGGTTTTTGTCATCTCTTACTGTTCTTGAGATAAATTTGGTTTAAAGTTACAAAACAATACATTTTGTCAGATCTTCAAATTTCCAACTTTTTCACTATTCATCTGATTTGAATGTTTTTGTTTTTTTTTTTATTCGTCTCATGAAGAGCTTTCAGTAAAATGCCAATGGATTTTCTCTATCTCTTACCGTTTTTATTATTGAAATTTAACATATCAAAGTGGCTGAAAAAAATGCAATTTCCTGTGTCCATATTATTTCTACACTTACCATAGTGTTCATTTGTACAACTTTCTCATGTTCACAAGTTCTGGTAGTATCATGGTGCGCTTGTGAAGCACTTCAGATTTCAAATGAGACTGGCAAATTCCAAATATTTGAATGTTTTGAATAGAATACAATTTAGAAAGTGATTTCATTTCATGGCAATATCTCTGTCTTACACAATGGAAAAAAAATGAAAGCTTATGATGAGGTCTGTATGTGAATAGCCCAAAAAATCAGTTTCTCCGCAAAAATGCATTTTAACTGTTTTTATTACCCACAAACAATAGAATATATTTCAGAATTTATTTTGAGACCTGCAGGATTTCCTAGGCAGTGAATGGCTGAAAATTCTTAAGGATAGGAAGAATAAATTTCAGAATTATATGTATTTTTGGACCTGCAGTAAATGCTTATTAAAGAATAGGTAGAATTTATTTTGAAACTTTTCTATTTTTAGACCTGCAGGATTTTCCTCAGCAGTGAATGCTATTTCTGGAAACAGTTCAATTCAGATTTCAGAAGAAGAGAAGAAAAAGATTTTAGACGAAGAAAATCAGCGACTGCAACAGCTGAAGGTATTATATAAACAAGAAGGAAGTAAAATTATCACAGACCAGGAAGGGAATTAAGTGTTTTGTGGGTTGTGATCTTGCTGTGATAAATGAATAGTTGGCCATCTAGAAAGAGCAGTTTGAAATTTCAAAAATAGTGACAAAGATGTCTTTGTTTATGACCCCAAAATCTTTAAATGCTTTTTCTTTTCCTGCAGTTACAGGAGAATTTTGCTTTTTACCATAAAGCTTTTGCTTATTTGCTGTGAAGCTTTTAAAAAAACTGTAAAGGAAGCTTTTGCAAGGGTCAGCCATTGTTTCTGCATTACTATGAAGCAATTGATACAATTAACACATCGTCATTTAATGTGGATTTAATATTAGATTTGTGGACGATAAAGGTGTCTTTGACTGATGTATTAGGTTTTAAAATCCATTATATTTTATAAAATCCTGTAAATGGACTTGTGCTTTTATTTTTGTTTCAATACTGTTGTTTTCTAGGTAACTTTAGAAAACTGATAAGAGCCAGAGTTTATCTTCCACAAACGCTACATTAAATCCACCATAAAATTTATGCTAGTCTTGTACATGGTGATGGTTGTAACCTGTTTCAACTAAAAGGAAAGTTTTGAATGAGTATTCAATGAACAATTTTCTTAACAGGTTTAATTGATTACTAGCATTAAATTTATGCATAATCATGTTTAGACTATTATTTGGAAACATTAAATAGTTTTGGAAATAAAATGCATGTGTAAACATACTAATTTTATGTATGTACATCAAGGAGTTAATTCTAATACTAATCTTGCATGTGTTGACAATTAACTACAATAAAAAACATGCTAAAAATGTTATATGTTAACTCTCAAATAAAATGCATTGATAATTAATTTATGGATTGTTTTTAAAGTATGATTCAATATCAGTAGGATTTCAAAGTCTTAAAAAGACTTTCTTTTAGTAAACTTTTGAAAGACAAAAAACATTTGGTTAACTATGAAGAAAAGGAAACTTTACCATCTGAAATAATTTCAAATTAAATATTTGTCCAATGTGCTCAGTCGGTGTAAAGGCCCTAGAGAAAATGAATCAAAACTTTAATTATAAATGTTAGTTTTTGTCATGATAGCAACAAATATAAATGAAAGAAAATTGGAGAATTTGTTTTCTTGCTTTTATTTAGAAACATTTGTTATTGAGTGCATTTCTCTAGGACCTTTGTCAATGTAAATCTCTATGCTAAGTGTAGTGAAGAAAAGATGCTCAGAGTAGATTGTTTAAATAGAAAGTATATCATTCAATCGATATGCCATATTCACCTAAATAAGCATCCTAATTCAAAGTTGATAGAATGACAGCAGAACCCAGAATTTATTAATATACTTTTGAATTTCCAATGTTTCTAAAAATAATGAATTTGCTAAATTGAAGGTCAAGAAGTTTTGTACCTTTAGATGACTCTTTTCAAGAACTATCAAATTGATTTTCTTTTAGGGAACAACCATTTGATTTTTTGGGGATAGGCTGTGAAAAAATGAAAATCCATGCACAAAGTAATTTGAAAATAAATATTCAGACCCTAGCTGTAATCACAGTGTTTTGTAAGTGTAAAAAAAAGTTCACCCTAGAGGCCACAGGAAAAAACCCTGATTCCAACCCCCTGTCCCCACACACACCACAAACTTCCAAATGGTTGTCCCCACCTATAAATTATGACTTACAATATCTTAAACTTTAAAGCTAAGAAATATTTCTGTTTACGTCATACATAAGCATGAGGGGAGCCTTTTTTATGTTAATTGGAAGCAGGGATGCTTATTGGGTATACAGTTAGCATATTTGAGAAAATGATAGTAGGCTATAATTAGAATGGAAATTCCCTGCATCTTTTCTTAGACTACTCTTATAACTATGTACATGTTGTCTCCTTATGTCTTGAAGGATCAAAGCCAGGCTGACCTATTTGTCACCACTGATCAGGTATATTTATTTACTGTTGTCATGGAAACCGTGTTAGAAACAAAGTGGGAAAATAACATGTAGATTTTAAGTTTTTGAGGCAGACATTTTACTATTGGAAAAAATTGGCTGGAAATAATACA
>JAULBM010304652.1:0-14528 GCA_032357055.1 Geukensia granosissima
CTTTTGATCTTATCTTTGAGTTTGTTTTAAATTTATCTTGTCTCTTTGGACTATGCACTTTTGATCTTATCTTTGAGTTTGTTTTAAATTTATCTTGTCTCTTTGGACTATGCACTTTTGATCTTATCTTTGAGTTTGTTTTAAATTTATCTTGTCTCTTTGGACTATGCACTTTTGATCTTATCTTTGAGCTTGTTTTACATTTATCTTGTCTCTTTGGACAATGCATTTTTGATCTCTCGCTCGGGTATTTGACACTGGACCAACTATACGAACGTGTGCAATGTCTATGATAATCTTAGCAGCTCTTGAAACGGAAAGATAAATATTTGGTCATTTTTTGTTAATTTATATGGAAAACAGGACTTAAATGAGCTTGTGGTCGGTTTATATAACATAATAAAATTATAAAAATGTGCACTAGGTTATTTCAACTTCAATTTGATTTCTTATAAAAAATGAGTCGTGGCATGATTGTCCAGGAGACAACCATCCACCAAATGACAGTCGAATTGAAACTTCTACAAGTCTCATTTCGGTCTTCAATTTTGAACTGGAGTCCATTCCATAACTGAAGCTGTAAAAGATCCTAAAATACAAAACGTGGAACATGAAAATCGACCTAATCTATTGAAAACAATAGCGAACAAATAGCAATAAATGAAATAATAATGAAATAATAATAATGATGAATAATAATAATTAAACAACCACAACCACTGGACCACAGATTATTGGCTTGGGACAGGTACATCAAGTATACATTTTCACTTCCTAAGTTTTTTTTTCCTTTTGAATTTCAATGCAAGAATGTTTATGTGGGTGTCCCTTTATTAACACGAATGGAACTATTTATAATTCTTTTAAAATATAGTTCACAGACCAAGTAAACTGTTATGGATGAGGGGTTTGTTGAGAAGAACATTCGGATGCAGTTATTCGGGGAAGTCGTAGAATCTACGAATTGCTTACGAAACTTTAAAATTGAAATATTAAATACCGATGGTGTGATCTAAAGCACATGCCCTTGGGGACATGACCCCCTGTATGGTACCTATATTGGAGGTACCCCCTATGCACGTTCCAGTTGCGTGACATGGCAGGGCATCTTTTTACGATTTTAGTGGTATACATGTCATGAGCGTATGAGCCTAAGGGCATGGATGCAATCCCCCCCCCCACTTTTAACTATGTACCCCCAATTATTGTTGAGTATTTTTCATTAAAACATAACATATTCGTTAGCTATAATGAATTAGAGGAATAGATAACAATTACGTTTGAGAATTATATCAAACAATCCTTTCGAAAGAATAATAACAAAATCTTATTTGTCAATATTGTTTAAATTAAAAACAATATACAGATTCAAATTCAAAAACAAATTATTGTATTATCATGTAATGTGCATTCACACAGAAATAATCAGCTGGCAAACTTGAACTAGGAGGTTTGGAAAAACCGAATAATGTTAAATACTTCACTGACGTAAGCAGACACTCCTTTAAGTTAAGACATTTCTAGATGCACGTTCCAGTTGCGTGACATGACAGGGCATCTTCTTACGATTTTAGTGGTATACATGTCATGGGTGTAGGAGCCTGGGGGCATGGATGCAATTCACTTTTGACAGTTAGGGGGGGGGGCAAAACTAGGTACCCCACCCCAATTATTGTTATGTATAACATTTTCGTAAGCTATAATGATTATTAGTACAGTAATAACAAAAAGTGACTAAGTGTTCCCCCTGTTTGTTTTTTGCTTTCCAGATTCAGAAGTCCACCCGCACAATAAAACCAGCCTACGCCTTTGCACGTAAATTTTTTACAGTAACGAATCTACGGCTAATTCCGCAGAAATGCTACCGTCGTGGGTGGCTGTCTCACGGACAATTGCACATCTCCTATTTTTATATTTATTTTTCGTCCCTACCCATCCCTCCAATTTTTCCAGTGACAGTCAAATTCGTTATCCTGTTGTCCCCCATCCAATTTTCTGTAATTTTGATAAATATCAATTTGTTTTCGTCTTGAATATGCATGAAATGTTTCCAACTCGACGTAAAGCAACCAAGAATCAATCAATCAAACTTATTTCGCCGAATGTATCGTCTTTTACTAAACCTGGAGCGCTGAAGGTCGTTGGTTTTACCCAGCCGTGTCCAACCAAAGATATTAAAATTGAAAATTTAAATTGCTTCTCCGCTTAAAGAGTGGTTGGCACAGCGTAAGAAAATGAATCTGGTTAAAGTGGCACGACTTTCTGCGGACTATTGCTTTCGTGAGTTAGCACATTTAAATCCGGCTCAGCGTGTAGGTCTAGTACAAAACACGATTTATTAATAGGTTATAAGGAATATACATGAAATACCTGCCACTGGACATTAAGCAACATTCAATCAATCAACCGATCTATACATAAATGTCTCGGACAAAGTAGTTTTAAATAAAACAATCTATCAGTGAGCGATATATATTTGGCGTCTTTTTAATGCCTACTGCTGGACATCTTTAAGAGAACGGCATCAAAAAATTGTGAATTGCATGCAAGATCGTATTTTGGAAAATACATATTTCTATACAGTTATTTTTACTTTTCAAAGTCTCATTGTACAGGTGAAGAAACATTTACGCAATGTACGGACCTGCGGTCTCCTCTGCTCTCGACCCTAAATGTAAAGTACATTTAATCTGCAAGACAGAAATAACACATCCGGATACTTATCATCAGTGATCGCACCACCTGCTGCATGATTCATGATTTACATGGAAAGCCACTAAATGAAAATAGATTCTTGTCATAGGACATTTTCTGAAATCGTTTCAAACGTATAACATAATTTATATATTAAACTCTATGCATTCGAATATTTACATAATAGTTTCTTCAGTTGATTTTCGCTGAATATGACAATAAGGTACCAACTGATCGAAAAAAATATTTGTCTCAACATGATCAGATTTAAGTAATCTTTTGCATCCAGGAAAATATTTTTTGGTCATGTCATTTTATAAATAGTTTTAATTTATAATTTTCTAAATGAATTCGAAATAAAAAACGAATTCATCTTTTTAGCTCACCTGGACAAAGGGCAAGAGAGCTTTTGGCGTCTTTCGTCACTCAGTCGTGAACTTTTTATTTTTTATTAACCTCTGAAAATGCTGGTCCAGATTGAATCAAGCTTGACATGAAGCATCTATATAGCTCATTTCGTCCCGATCCGCTGACAAATACGGCCGCATGGACAATTCTTGTTTCTGATTGGCTGATTAAAAAAACTCTTCTCTGCAAAGGCAAGGCCAAATCCATTCAAACATGAGGCATCTATATAAAGTCTTTGATAAAGATTGCTCATTTTGTCCCGATCCGTCATCAAATATGGCCGCCACGGACGACTTTTGTGTGTGATTTACTAATACATTAAAATCTTCTCCTCTGAAACATCTTTGCCAAATTGATTTTTATTTAATGTGGAACATTTGAGGAACATTTGTGGAAGGTCCTTGGTATGTGTCCTCATTTTGTCTCGATCGGGCAAAAAACACAGCCGCCATGTACGATTCTTGCATGTGTAGCGTCTATGGAAGGACCTTGGTAAAGTTTGCTGATTTTGTCACGAATGACAAGTATGTCCGCCATGAACGATTCATGTTTTTTTTCGACTGTTATTTGTTGGCTTGCTGTCTCATGGACAATCATGCCACATCTATTTGTATGCCTCATTAAAAAATCGTCTCCCCTGAAACCGCTTGACAAAATGAATTAATATTTGATGTGGACATTTTTGGAGGGCATTTTTTAAAGTTTTTCATTTCGCCCCTTATCGGACTATAAACATGGCCGCTTTGAACGATGGTTGTTTCTGTCGGCCGAAACATTAAAAAAATCTTCTCCTCTAAAACTACTTTACCAAAGGGAACAATATAAGACAGTAAGCATCTATGCAAGACCCTTCAATCGTGTCTACTATTGGTCATTTAATGTTTGTTGTTTAATTGGCTGATGTCAAGTGAAAAATACAGAATCAGCATTCTGAGCCTCTAGTTTTTATAATGGAGCGGCGATTTTTAAAAAGTTGCCAGTTAAGGATTATAATGCACCCACCTAACACACGAACGAATTTGGATTCTTTGAAAGAATAGTGTTTCTGCTTTGTTTTTAACTGGTCCTAAAGTTTTTTATGGTAACGTTTCTTGAAAATCTCACGAGAATGCGACGCCCCTGAATGCCAGGAAAAACACATCGATATTTTATGTGAGATATCGTTTTTATAACTGTAAATACTGCTAATAGTTAATGTTACTACAAGTGTAGGATTATAACAACTTAAAATCAGTCTATTTTGCAGCTTAACCGTTTCTACTGAACACTTGGGCAATATTTCGAAAAGAACCCGAAAAATCGTGGAAATAACTATTTTTCTAATTGAAAAGAAATATGTTTTTACTATAGAATTAAATGCATTTTTTTGTAACTTTCAAGCGATATGAACGACAGTGACAAAGCACATTTTGCATGAATGTGCGGAGTCACTTCGTTCATATCGCTTGAAACTTACAAAAAATGCATTTAATACTTATAATTACATAATTAAGTTAGTAAAATAATTAATTAACGAGTTTTAACAGCTAATTTTAATTTTAAGATATGTAATAAGTAATAATTTTACGAATACGTGGTTGCCACGTGCGTGAAAAAAGTCACTGTGCTTCATGCGATATGAAAACAGGTAACCCAGTCACGTGTTATATGTCTCGACCCATTATAAAACAGTATTTAAATGAAATACTAACATACTGTAATTATAAGATAATGAACAGCATTATGTCAAAAAACTTCAGATTGCTGTTTTTGTTATGAACAAAAAATCATTACTGTTGGTGGGTTGAGTAAATTATTTGAAATTAAAACAAAAATGAATATTAATCTTCGGGAGAACTTCCTTATTAATTAATCTATTCGAAATCTTACTTATGCTGCATGCACCTCTATTATGCAAGCTGTGGGTAATTTTGTATTTTGAAACCTTTGAGTCGATACCTCTACTGGTGGAACATTGATTCCCGAGGGTATATTCACCAGACAAGTCTGACATGAAATTTATCAAACAATGTTTTACAGAAATTTGCTGCATTTGGTTAAATTCTTAAACACTGAAAATACGGAAAGGCATCGAAAAGTAACACACTTAGTAGTTGTCTCTGCCGTCGGATTTGGCTTTCCATTTCAATTTCTTTGGATTTAAGTGCTTCTTTTGCTATATTTGAATCTTTGACTTCCTTTGTTTCGGTTCTAATGCTACTGATGAGAGGTTACTCATTGAAATGGACATATCGCATATCTAAATTTTCCATATTTATTTAACATTGGTGATTTTGTATTTTAATAGCAGGTTTTTTACCGTTTTATTTTATTGTATATATATTACATTGTTGTTTTAGGAGTCCAACATATGTACATGTGCCATTTATTTGGGAGATTTAAAGCTCACCAAAAGCAGCAGGATTCCATTATTGTTTCAGACTTCTAAATTCAAAACGCCCCCCGAGGGCGGCCGGGATATAGGTATAGGTCGTTCGGATTCTCCGCCTGCAGGTAGAACCCCTGCTTAAGGGGCGTCCGTTAGTTCGAGCGGGATGTATAAGTACTCGAACTAACCTTCTCAAAGGTTGTGCCGGGGAAAGAATAGGCACTAGGTATCTTCGCCCTTGAGGCACTAGTCCTCTAAAAGGGGCGTCCCTGATTGTAGTGGAATGTATAAATTCACAATCCGTCCAGAGGGAGACGTTTAAGACGCTCCGTGTTTAGGAAATTCCACGTCCTAAGCACGCTAAAGACCCCTTGTAACAGCTCTTTTTGAGTGGTCCGTAGGCGGCCAGTTACAAGGCTAAATTTTCCGCCCCTATCTAACCCGCAATTTTCCAGTGACGGTCCAAAAGTCCCTCACTTACCGGTCACTTTGTTACAGTCTACATATTGATTTAATGTTTGCTAACTTGTTTCCGTCCTGAATATGCATGAAATATTCGCAACTGGACGTTAAACAACAGTCAAACAAACAAAACAAACAAATAAATTCAAAACGTTTTTTTAAAACAACTTCCTAATGGGACTGCATCGACATCTCGTTGACATTTACACTCGTTTCATTTTTATTGTCAGTTAAAAACAAATTAACTTTTAGTCTGCTCAATATTCGTTTTACTTTCAAAACACATTTGACATTTTTCTGATAATCGATTAACTATTAAAATTTATAAACTTGAATTAACATTAAATAATAAAATAATGATTTTATTCATAAATTTATTTCACAATATCAACAAATACTGAGGCTAAGCATTTATCAATTTAACCAATTATATCGAATTCTTGCATGCTGCTTCAAGACCTGACATTCGTTGTAAAAATTCGGCTTCAACAGCTTCGCATTGTATTGCGATAAAAACCGGACGAAGTTTGACTCGAAAAAAAGTGTTAAAATATTCATAAATAAATATTTTTTACTTTTACCAAAATTACTGATTCATTAATTCCTCTCATTAGTAAGGCGTGGATGTCATTTGTGTCAAGTAGCCACTCCTGGTTTGATCATAAAAGTATACGTTTCTCTTCATGAATCTTATTCGATACAACAACTTATTAACTAAGTCATTAAAGAAACTTTTCCAGAAAATCTGTCTGAATGAAAAGTATTGAAAATTAGAAAATTTATGTTTTCATTAATACGGTCGAAGTTCCTGTTTCTCTGAATGAAGTTTCTCTTTATTAAGTATAATTTTTTTTAGTATGTTGTTCTTGAATAATTTTATTAGTCGTTAAAAAAAGAATATGAAAAGGGTGTTATTGAATAAGAGTGAACCAAATAATTTACACGAGATATCTTAATCTGCACAATTAAAAAAAGATCTTGCTAGTAGTAACTGGACGCGCTTTCGGAAGTTTTGCCGCGCTCTCAGTCGAGACAAAGGCTGTGAAAATGATTTCATAAATTGCATGACATTGATTTATTTTCTTCGGTTTTAATTATCGCTGTTCATTTAGAATCTGTATTCAAAATTGAGTAAATATCCTTTTTAATAATTAAATTTAGCAATTTGTCCACATAAGGACAATGACTGGAACCAACTGATAGATCAGGCATAATTGTAATAATTGTTGAAACATGTTTTATGTGGTCATTGTACTAAATCTTTGAAAAAAAACTTGTTCCATAAATTGGTTCTGATAAATTGTCTATTTAAATTATTAACGTTCTTACCACCATGTAATCAAAGTACTGACCAATCAAAATTGAATATTTCACATTTCAAGTACTTAAAAAATACAAAGGTCGTTAAATGAAACGGTAAGTTGAACGACTAAGCTTACTCGTTATGACGGCCTAACAACTTCTTATCTAACAACTTTTAAATTATATATGCAAAATTAAATTATATATTTTAAAAAATCAGGAATTTGAGACGTTGCGAACAGTAGAATCTTCATTAAAGAAGTATTCAAAACTACCGATTACTAAAATAAATTAAGTTTTCATGTACATTATTTTCTAAAATAAATAAAAGGCATAAAAGGTTATTGTTTTGGCTGTTATTTGTCATGGATTAATCAATATAATACATAAAAATTCAAACAATAAATCAGTCCATTTCACGGTTCAATATTTAATGTTCAAACAAAAGATCGTCAGAAAATTGATGACGGAAAACTATTGGGTGGTCCAATAGAGGTAAACCGATGAATGATCCATAGCGGGAAATTGTCAAATCCGCCATCAATCAGGTGATCAGCTAAAACAATTTCTAAACAATTCTAAAGCCATAACGATCTTTCTGAAAAAAAAATTAACAAGAGAAGAACCGGTTTTAATAAGGGAAAAGAGGGTGGGGAATTCTAAATGTCCACCACAATAAGATCATTACTGAATCTGAGAACGCTCAATGTGGTGGTTGATGGTTTTTAACGCCCTACACAACAAATTAATGTTCTCAGTCGGACGGTCCCTGGTGGAACTTTAAGATATTTGTGTAACTTGTCGTTGGAACGTAGATGAGAATAATTTTGTCAGGAGGCTAGGTAGAGTTGTTGTATCTTATTCGACTTGATGAACTGTCGTTGTATATAAAATGGCGTCGTTTTGATGTTTTTTTGTAACTTGCTGGTTTGTTGAACTACAACGGCAATTTTCAGGGCCACGGTGCTGAACAGAGCAGATCGGTTCCGCTGTGAAGTGAGTGATTTTCATGGCCGCGTCCTACCTTAACACACTGCAGCAGGGCTGGTTGCCAGTGGGTCACTGCGTCGCGGGCAATGTAAGGAGTTGGTCATTACTTCATCACTCCACGTTAATTGTACTACGGTCGAAGTTCCTGTTGTGAGAACGCTCACTTTTATGGGTTTTTGGAGGCGACTAACGCTCAATTCGGTGCATTCGTTTATATACCAAGACTGGTTGCTTACGACAATCAGGCGGTTCTATAAACCAACACGCGTCGCTTATAACAATTAAAGATAATACAGAAATTTTGTTCATATAAATTAAATAAATTAATTTAATTTGTTGTAATTAAATTGTATTATCAAATCTAATTCGATACAACAACTTATTAACTAAGTCATTAAAGAAACTTTTCCAGAAAATCTGTCTGAATGAAAAGTATTGAAAATTAGAAAATTTATGTTTTCATTAATACGGTCGAAGTTCCTGTTTCTCTGAATGAAGTTTCTCTTTATTAAGTATAATTTTTTTTAGTATGTTGTTCTTGAATAATTTTATTAGTCGTTAAAAAAAGAATATGAAAAGGGTGTTATTGAATAAGAGTGAACCAAATAATTTACACGAGATATCTTAATCTGCACAATTAAAAAAAGATCTTGCTAGTAGTAACTGGACGCGCTTTCGGAAGTTTTGCCGCGCTCTCAGTCGAGACAAAGGCTGTGAAAATGATTTCATAAATTGCATGACATTGATTTATTTTCTTCGGTTTTAATTATCGCTGTTCATTTAGAATCTGTATTCAAAATTGAGTAAATATCCTTTTTAATAATTAAATTTAGCAATTTGTCCACATAAGGACAATGACTGGAACCAACTGATAGATCAGGCATAATTGTAATAATTGTTGAAACATGTTTTATGTGGTCATTGTACTAAATCTTTGAAAAAAAACTTGTTCCATAAATTGGTTCTGATAAATTGTCTATTTAAATTATTAACGTTCTTACCACCATGTAATCAAAGTACTGACCAATCAAAATTGAATATTTCACATTTCAAGTACTTAAAAAATACAAAGGTCGTTAAATGAAACGGTAAGTTGAACGACTAAGCTTACTCGTTATGACGGCCTAACAACTTCTTATCTAACAACTTTTAAATTATATATGCAAAATTAAATTATATATTTTAAAAAATCAGGAATTTGAGACGTTGCGAACAGTAGAATCTTCATTAAAGAAGTATTCAAAACTACCGATTACTAAAATAAATTAAGTTTTCATGTACATTATTTTCTAAAATAAATAAAAGGCATAAAAGGTTATTGTTTTGGCTGTTATTTGTCATGCATTAATCAATATAATACATAAAAATTCAAGCAATAAATCAGTCCATTTCACGGTTCAATATAAATGTTCAAACAAAAGATCGTCAGAAAACTATTGGGTGGTCCATTAAGCCATTAAAGAAACTTTTCCAGAAAATCTGTCTGATTGAAAAGTATTGAAAATTAGAAAATTTATGTTTTCAACATTTCAATATTTGTGGTCAAAAGGGACTTTCCATATGAATATGAAAAGATGGTCTGTTTAATGATTTTAGTACATAAAATTCCAATACCAATACCACTTTTGCCATAAATTATCAATACCACATATATCTCACTGATAGAGTAATATTTCAACTGTAACCAGATATATATAACCATGTTTTAAAATCATACCACCCTGCAAGATCATTTCTTATGTTTTGAAGGAACTATTGTGAAAAGGGCCATTCCCCGTAAACTTTATATTGCAACCTTAGTCCTTGTAACGAATGTGCTACCTTGAGTCGTTTTAGGGAGTTAGCTAGTTACTAAGGTTTATATCGTACAATAAATTTCAAATAGACCTGTAAAGGTAAATGTATTCTGTGGTGGGAGAATCCCAAAGTTGAAATTGATTCCGCATCTGTAAGTACTGCAATCTTTCATTTTCGGGCTTATTACTTTGTCTGCTCTGTAAAATTTTGCTCGGCCTCATTGACATATTCGACATAATTTTACATCTTGTATTTACATATATGCATACCGATTATATCAGTAAGCTTAATTTGAAACATCTTATTCGAAAATGTTAGGATGTTGAGAAATTCAAACTATTTTACTTTGTATTAAATTTACAAAGACATATAGTTAAGTTGTGCGCTTTTTTACCTGTGTGAGAAATTGACTTCCATGAACGCGCTAGTTGGTTTACACTGATGGCCTACTTTCCTACTTTTCTTGGAACTCATCAAGGTCTACTAATTTAGATATCAAAATTGATTTGTAAAAATATTTGAGGAAGATATTAAGAAATAATAATATCATGAGAACCTAGGCTTGAAAAGGGGCAGTTGTAGGATTTATTAGTGTCCGCCGTGAAATATTGTCCACTAACACTATTGTTCCCTATGATAAGGCACATTGATGACCGTGAAATATTGTCCTCTTGGTTTTTCCTAAGAAATATATAACAGGAAAGACACTTTTTCACTGGACACTTTATTGGCTTACATAGTAAACCATTCCATGTAAACATGGCAAAATGATCAACTATATGCCAAGTTGGAGTTGGTTGGAACGGGTAAAAAGGTTTTGAAAGAAATCGCTTATTCTTATAAAATATTGTTTTTTTGTAGATTAAAAAAGTGCAAGCAAGTTCCAATAATACTTTATAGCATCACGATGTATTTTATGCTGATTTTTTTATTCTCTACGGGGGTTTGATATTGTAGAATAAGCCAACCAGTATTGAATAACCTGAAAAAATACTTTGAGGCGCACCTGAATGGAATTTTAGAAGCAATTCTTCTGATATGAATCGCGAGCGAGGGTCCGAATAGAAATGTGACAATTTTCAAATTACTTTATTCAGGCCAAACTTTAACGCTCCCATCAAAAACAGAAATGGCCAACCCGCAATTTTAAAACTTCGTAGAGAAATTCAGGGGAGATAATAGTATGTAAAATGTTATTGCCTAGAGTTAAACATGAACCGTAAACCGTGAGTGGAATAATTCTTTTTTTTTTAATTTAAATTAAGTACAAACGCGGAAAACCACATAACATTTAATTAAGCCCAAAACCGCACTCCGAAAAAGCTAGACATAGAGTATAAATCGTACTTATCAATATTTGAAAGAAGCCAGAGCCTGTGTAGATCTCTTTTCACAGATAACTTCATTCAGCTTTAAAGTTTGAAGAAGTAATTCTATAATTTGTAAGGTTTGCTTAAATAGTAGGGGCATTAATGGTCCTTTTGGCGCAAAAGAAGTAACAGAAAAAAATTACGTTTTACCAAATTCTTGTATCATTCATGCATAAAATAATTACCAAATATGCCTATTTTGTTGAAATGACCCATTTTGTTAATTTTTTTTATCGTTTTTGAGCCATATATTAAAGTGAGAAAATATGTGATGACACAAGAAACAACTTTATATTTTGTGAAAATATGGTATTGGGCATCTGTCAAATTATATTGAATTATTTGGTATTCCTTGAATATGCTTGATGTTTACTTACAGTAAAATTGTTAAATATAATTATTCAGTTTTTTCTGTTGGATTAGATAGTGACGTCATAATGACACCATAGTTCATGTCTTTCACCTGAAATAGTCACCATTAAAAAGTTTTTGTTTTGACCATATTTCAGAAAGATTAAATTCCTTCATATTTTTGGGCAAAAAGTTGGCCATATCGCCCCTAATCACGTTTTTGGTATCTTCTCAACTTCAGCTTATACCACCCATAAACCATATATTTTATCAACCCTCTAAGAAGAGGATTCAACATTGTTATTGGTTATATTCCCTTGAGTCAGGGGTTGGCCCCAACCCTATTAGAATGACAAATTTAATAAAACCTCTAAAAAGGGTGCTATCCCAACCCCTAAATCATACATTTTCTTAATCTTCTAAACAAGGGGAAATAAATAAAGTAATCGTTAGATCCCATGGGGACATGGGTTTTGCTACCCCATAATCATTTCATATTTGCTCATAACTCTTAAACTACATTTATTTTTTAAATCTTCAATGCAAGAGGGATTTAGCATTAATACCATGGTGTTTATCATGTGAAATCAATAAAGAGCTGTTCGTTTGGGAGAGTTAAAATCGACAGCTTAACTAACGATTGTCCGCTGACCATTCAGTCAATATACAGCTAAATAGATCAATCATATGAAAAGATGAACTATAAGGTGTAGCCAAAATTATTATGAAACAAACCATTGAATTTGGGGACATTGGAAAGGTATATCTGGAATATTTGATTAGGTCAAAAGGAATCATATGACCAGGACGCATGTCCAAGTTTCTCACAGAAGGTTTTCAAAACACTAAAAGTATAAATGCTTGTCAGTTTGTAGAGTTTTATAATTAGAAACCTATGATGTGCTTCTGTTGCTTCCTCTGTGATATTGAATACATTTTATAGACTGTGTACCTTGTTGCTTTCAGCATTCGTATTGGTTTGGCAGCTTTTCATCACAAATTAACTATAGCATGATGATACAAATATTCTTTTTTACGATTGCAACTCCTGTTTTTCACTGATCCCAATCAACAGTTCAATTCTGAATTAGTTATGTTTTCTCTAAACAAAATAAACGAAGTTTTAGAAAGTGCTCATTATTGCACAAACAGTGCTGTTTTAGTTGTATAATTCATCATTTAAAGCATGTTGTTTAGTCTTGCCCTTCGGTTTTTTTCGCTTCATTGCTTAAAAAATAGGATGATTCAATGCACATATTATTGTGGGTTTTAAAATATCAAAATTTGTGCTTTTAAAATACCCAAGATTTATAGAAAGATCTGGTTCAAATAAACTATCGCAATCGTGTCAAAGAAAACTGTCGCACAAAATACGATCAACTGTTTGTGGTTTTATGACTCTATCATTTTTATTGAGGACTTATTCATTTATTATTGTTGTATGTCTTGTCTGCAAGCATTTTAATCCATCCTTGGTCCCACATATTTTGTGTCCTATTAAAGTTTATCATGTGGATTGCACAATACTCCTATAGATATCAAACCCAAAACCAAACTTGAGTGGTATTCAGGAAAACCACATTCCCGAATGAGGCTGCATTTATGACGTTCTAATGTGAATGTTAGACTGCTTTAAGTACTTCCATTTTAGTTCAGGGTGATGAACTATGAAGCTGTAGGGAAATATTCATCTCCATTTTTTCTGTTATGCATTTGTTGAAATGTCAAACCAAACTGAAATACGTATTTTTAAAATTTCCCTGTAGTAAAATAAATCAGTAGCTTCTAAACTTCCAGATAATTAATTACAACTATAATAATAAAGTATTAATCTAATTATTTTTAATAAATTTGGTTGATTAAAATTACATGTAAACTAAGCTTATAACCTCTATTAATGATCTGTGTAAGGGAATTTTTCAACTCTTCCATTGATTATCAATATTCTGAACTGAAATTCTGGGTTGAACTATTTAAAAAAAACTTCAAAATATCTAATTATAATCATTTCTAGTATTTCTAAAATAGCAGAATTATTAGTTACAGAAATACTATATTTGCAGGTAATATAGCTTAAATTTGATCTTTTTTTTACATATTTGCTCGTACCACTGTCGTGGTTTTCCCAAAAGTGTTTAACTATGAATACAGAAAGTTATGACGGTCTACAGATGCAATCCTAAAATTCTCTAAAATATCAATTTTTTTAACCAATACCTCCCTAAAACAGAAAATGAGATTTTTAAATTTAAATTCCTACTTATATTCCGGACAGAATTCGTTGGGTTTGTGCGGTTTGTCACCGCGATTTCTGCAAGGACAAACTCTTAATAGTACAGGTAGTTCAGTGTTAATCGGTCCCAATATTGGTGGTGATTTATCAAAGAAATAATATCTTAGGTGAACATCTAAGCCACTTTACCAAAGCGAATTTCAAATAATACAACACAGAGATTAACAAATAAATATGCATTATTAACAACCCGTTTTCATTCGGTTGATCCCTGGGGTTATCACACGTCTAGTAGTTAAGTGCTGACATCAGATAATACTGGTGATGCGCTGATAACTTTTTAAAATTCTATTTTGCTAAATTGATTAAATAGCTTTTGTATAGTTTTCAAAACTAACTGCACTTATACCGATCGACAGATTTAATTTCGTAACAAACAAGATTGGGACGTGTAGGTAACATATTGTCAACTCTGTTATATATTGATTGATTGATTGAATGGTGCTTAACGTCCAGTGGCAAATATTTCATGCATATTCAGGACGAGAGCATA
>JAULBM010304663.1:0-14527 GCA_032357055.1 Geukensia granosissima
GGGACTTTTTGACTGCCACTGGAAAAATTGCGGGTTGGATAGGGACGGAAAATTTAGCCTTGTAACTGGCCGCCTACAGACCACTCAAAATGAGCTGTTATAAGGGGTCTTTAACGTGCTTAATTTGTGGCATTTCCTAAAAACGGGGCGTCTTTAACGTCTCTATCTTGACGGATTGTGAATTTATACACCCCTACAATCAGGGACGCCCCTTTTAGAGGACTAGTGCCTCCAGGACGGAGATAGCTGGTGCCTATTCTTTCCCCGGCACAACCTTCGAGAAGGAGAGTTCAAGTATTTATACATCCCGCTCAAACTAACGGACGCCACTATAGCAGGGGTTCTACCTGCAGGAGAAACCGAACGTCATATTTTTATACCCGGCCGCCCTCGGGGGGATAAATTTTGAATTTGTTGGCACTTATATTTGGTCATTGCTACGAAAATTAATTGACGACTATGTTAAACAATAAAAAAGGTCAAGGTTAATATCAATAAAGATTAAATGGTCGGTCCCTATCATAACACCAACATATAAATAGAAAAGGGGCTGGGTATCGTTGTTAAATCAGACATGTAACTGTTTCACAGATCACACGTATTATTTTACTTACGGAAGGTACATGAATTTTTGGGTTTTTGTGCACATTAGGCTAGTGAGTATTTTGTTAAATGGTCGTCAGCAGAACTGCGTAGTTAACTAGCTAAAATTGATCTCAGTTTGATAAACCACGTTATTAATAACCTAATTGTCACGTTTTGACACAAGTTAAACGTTCATTAAAAGCTTATGAGGAGCACGATTCAGCTTTTATTCCAAACTTATAGTTAATTTTTTTTTACCGAATGTTATAATAAATTCTATCACGAAAACAAAACGGTTTATCAGCATTTTATAAACATAATGAACAATAAAGAACTTATGTTTTTAACTGGATAAAAATCAAACGTCTAGACGTAATGTGTTTCAGAATGGTATTCAATGAAGTTTTTGCATTTTGAAATGTGGAATTGTCAAAGCCGGAAAGTCTCTTGCAGACGCCATATATCTTCATTTGCTTCCAAACAAAGTTGTCTGCTCTAATGTATTGCTCTGAAATTTGTTGACACAGTTGTTTGTGTTTTTAAAGCTGAAATAGATCACATCTTACACGTAAAATCCAAATGATATATGCACCTAATGTTCAGCTATTCGAATGGTCAATTTAGAACAATGGACATCTTTACTGTAACTGCGCTCATGACTTCGATGCTTTCGTCGTGACAGCTTCCCGGTGAAGGAACGAAAACTACACAATAAGTATGTCGTCACATTTGTTGGTCGGTGACTTCGTTTTTTTTTTGGAAAATGCAAAGGTATGGATTTGCATGGCCGTTTTTTGGCCCCAAAATAAAACAACATGTGAGCTTCGATATATTCACTTTTACAAAATGTAATGTCATAATTAGCTGAATTTTTTCGAAACATATTCCTATCAGGATGTTGTAGTGGCTAAAACTTTGTCTTAAATCGTTAATTGTTACAAACTTGTTAAAAATTGCATTATTTTATACTGTTTTTGGCTCTGATAGTATTCCGTATTTAAACTAATTTTTTTAATATGCTTTGCATATTCCTTAGTTACATCATATATGTAAATATTTTATAAGAACATGAATGTGGCCATTACTTATTTTAACGAAAACTGTATTAAATTCAACCAAAATATTAAACTTTTTAATACATTTTCAAATTAGCTCATGTTATGACGTTCTCAGTAAGAACATATGCAATTAAATGCATATTCATGACTGGTTTTTAAAAATATAAAATTTGTACTGTTCTTTTGTTGATTAAGAGTATGATGTGTCAATATTTGAAAATCCCTAATTTTTTATGGCCAAAAACGGGTCATACCGAACCCATTTCTCTACCCCCAAAGTTATAGAAATGCAGTTACAGCAAAAAGGTCTATTAGTTTAGATATGAAAAATAGAAAATGATTAAAGATCAAGGGTACTTTATTACATCTCACAAGAAATCGTCAAAAAATTAATGTTTAGATGTTTCCAAAAACAATGGTTTAATCCATTTTCTTCTGACTAGTCCAAAACTATCCCATCAAAAAAATAATTGTGCAGTTCAAAAAACAGGCGAGATACTAATCCCAAAGGGATAACCAAATGTAAGTAGCAGATAATACGAGGTTAAACTAAATTTTCTAACCTCTACCTATTATCAAGACTCGAAGCAGAATTAATGAGAAATAAAATGAAACATAATCAAAGGAGTACACGAGTACAAGAAAAAGGTTCACTCAGCGAATACTTTCCATAGCTTTATTTAACTGAGCATGATGCCGCAGACGTACAAGAAATCTTGTCTTTCTTTCTTTTTTTAATTGTTAGTGTAAACATATTTTATTAATCAATTCACATGAACATACATATACACAATGCAATGAACACAAATACAGAAAATACAATGAATTAATAAATTGGATTTTTAAATTGTTGTTTATTGTCCGTTTTTTGACTAAACTATTTCTGTCTGCCCAGATTGGTTTTTTATAAGTTATCTTTCCCTTCTTACTGTAAGATAGACTGTTGCGACTATATATTAATAAGTGGAGAATATTTTTTTAAAATGACTGGCAAAAGACCATTAAATGAAATAATAGCAATGACACGAAGTTTATACACGTATTTACATGTAGAACAGACTCGTAGTATTGTTTAATCGTAAAGGTTCTTTTAAACAATTTGTTCACCTTTCCTACATAAACACAAGATTTATCTTTATTGTTCCACAAGTGTAACAAACACTCGTTAAGAAAAAAATGAACCACTGGATCTCATGAGATAATGTTAGGTTATATTAAAAGGAATTCGAAGATACCAAAGGGGAAGACAGAAATCGGAGGAAGTCGGAAGACAGACAAGACCATGGCCAACAAAATGAAACGAAATACATAAAATGGATTTTTCCATGAAAAGGATTTTTGTTCTGATATTCTTCATAATTTACCATTTATTTTAATACCGTGTGGAAAATTTTTATTTTCTATCTAATTTCGATGGGATTTCTTTCATTGGACTTCTCAAAAAAAACTTTCATATGTTTGCAAACAGATTATTGCTATCTCTGACCATTTCGAGAAAATTGGTGTCAAAGGGTTTAACAAACGCATTTTATTTTTTTTTAATTCCTCATCGTATTTTGATGTGGTTTGTTGCAAACGATTCCTTGTAAAAAAATGCAACAACAGTTACCCACGAACATTTTTGTACATCTTACCGTTTTCGAGATACAAGGGGCCAAAAGGGATTGCAAAGCATCTTTTTGCGCCTTGTGAGAAATTTTAATTTTTCATCAGATTTCGATGGGATTTGTTTCATTGGGATCCTCTCAAAGAAAGATTTGATAGCTATGTCAACGGATTTCTGATATATATCTTACCGTTTTCAGGATAATTGGGGCCAATGTGGCCGAAAAACGCAATTTCTGGTATTTTTTAGTTTCTCATCGGTTTTAGATGGGGTTTGTTGTAATTGAATTCTTGTGAATAATGGAAAAGACATTAAACTCACATCGACCATGAATTGCCTGTTCTTCCAGGAGTTTCATCAATAGACAACCACACACAACATAGACTTGCAATATATATCCGGGAAGAATGTACATACACTTACAAACTGCCTCAACAACCCCAAAACTATTTTTTGAGACTTTACAATCACATATTCAACAATTACTTAATGCACATTGCAACATCATTATCTTAGTGGATTTCAACACACGTTTCGACAGCTCAATTCTTATCAGATTTCTCCAAAATAACAAACTGCTCCAAATTATTGATAAAACTACACACATCTTAGGAAATACTTAAGATTTTATCATTACATTCATTAAATAATAAGCTCTTCCATTAAACAAATTTACCATCTCGGCGGTGTAATGGTTGGCGTGCTCGCCTCGAGTGCGGAAGGTCGTGGGTTCGATCCCCGGCCAGGTCAAACAAATTACATTTGTCCAACTCAATTTCTTAAAACTTTATAGGCTACCATAATGAAAATTTGTAATAAGGTCACTTTGATATACATTTAATGTTTTATTGACTTTAGTTTCGTTTTATTTCTGACTTGTTTTCCCAGATACTGTGTGGCATACCATCATATTCATTAGAACGTAAATGAACTCGAGAGCCTGTAGGCATTCAATTCATATTTGATTACTTTGACCTTGACGTCATGCATCTTTGACTCTGATTAAATATGAATTTAATAAAATTATAACTTTTTTCAAAAAACTTAAGGCTTTATGCAAAAGACTGCCAAAAAATCTTATTTTGTCACATATAATGTCCAGTGTAAAATATATTTACACAAGATGATCTATCTATCATTAAAGATTGAAAGATAATTGAAATATTCCAGAAATTAATGATTTTTTAATAAATTATTACTTTTTCCCCAAAAAATAAAGTCTTATGCATAAAATTGCCGAAAACCTATTTTGTCACTTAGAATTGTCTAGAGCAAAACATATTTAAACAGCTTAAATGTCTATCATAAAAATTCATATTATTATTGAATGTTCACAGAAATCAATGATTTTTTAAAATAAAATCAAAACTATTTCCCAAAAGCTAAGGCTTTGTGTACTAGAGTGCACAAAATAAGGGTTTACATATAAAATTTCTCAAAAACCAATTTTTTTTCACATAAAATGATGTAGTACACAATATTTTTACAAATGTTGAACTTTTCATCATAAAAGCTGGGGATATCATTGAAAAATCCCAGAAATCAATAATTTTTTAAAAATAAAATGTAGACTTTCACCCCAAAAACTGAGGTTTTATGCATAAAACAGCCGAAAAATCATATTTTGCCACATTGAACATCTAATGTTAAATAAAATTGCACAAGTTGAACTATCGATAAAAAAAGATGCAATAATCATTGAAGGTTTCCAGAAATCAACGATTTTTTGGTTAAAATTAAAACTTTCCCACAAAAAATTTAGGGATAATGTTTAAAATTGTCCAAAAACCTATTTTCTCACTTCGAATGGTCTCGTGTAAAAAATATTTCCCCAGGTTGAACTTTCAATCATAAAAGATGGTGTTATCATTAAACATTTTCAGAAAATCCTTGTTTTTTCATTATTTTTTGCTTTTTTGACCCCAAAATGAAGAAAATTACAAAATATCAATAAAAATTGGTGTTTTTTTTTCTTAAATTATACTAATTCATTGAAATATCCCAGTTTTGACGTTGGGCCAAATATGGTCCTTATTGCCCCTACTCCTAAAGGACATCATCTATATAGCGGAACGTGAAACTAAAAGATTGTGCCAACTTCTTCTCTTTTCTCTGTAGAAGGCTCTGTATGAAGACAGCTTCATACGTATAAAGGAATAAATCGGCGAGAAGGGGTGCACTTAAGTAAGCGTAATTTTTCTGGTGTTGTACTACCAATGCTTTGTCAGATGAAGAAACGATAAAAATTAGACTATCACTATAAAGTTTGATAAAGCATTTGTATTCTACTTTCTACGACAGCTGCTAAAAATTGAGGTATTTGAAATTTACATATTTTTTCTAAAAACTCAAAACAAATTCTTTTACTATTTGTCATAAGTTGCACCAGGTTTATCTTTCATTCTACGATATATACTCATAGATAACAACCAGAAGTGCGATCCAGGCAAATAATTCTTTAAAGTAAAAAGGATTACCCGAGACGATTGTTTTAAGGGTTTATATAGTGAAACAAACATTTTATCTGTAGGATAATTTTGTGTTAAAATCATATGTTATCCAGACTGAGAGTTACGTCCATTTTTTGTCGTAATGTTTTGTTTTCAAAATAGTGTTTAACTATATTCTAAACGGTTTTATTAGTGCTAAAACGTTTTAGAATATTTTTCAAATTACTGTTGGAGTACACAGATATATAATCATGTTGTAAATGACATAAAACTATTTATTATAATTAAATTGTATTATGTGAACAGTATTGTCTCTCACTATTATCGTGAGCTAATTAACCGTACTATTCAAGGCATAACTGATATCGGTTACGTAATAGTTTCATAGAAATGCAGCATTTTTCTCTTTAGGAATAAAAAAGACCGCTTCAATTCCGGACAATGGTTGTTTTTTGGCCCAAGAATTAGAGTGTGTAATATATATATTATTCTATATCGTTAGTACTGAAAACTTCCTATTGAAAGAAAATCCAACAGTTTTTCAGTTTATTGCTTGTACAAAACTCCACATGGCACATATATTTTGCTTTAATTCTGAAAATAATCCGAAATTACTTGATTTAGCACGAAATTTGATAAAATTTGGTCGATTTCGATAAAGATCGCACCAAAAAAATTGCAACCTAACTTTGAAATTTAAAGGTCTATCAAGTAGAAATGAAGTGTCGAAGCGTTCACTGACTAAATTCAAATGGTCCGTGTTTAACCAAAAAGTATCATTATAGTATGAGACTGTCGACCGTTGGTCAAGGGTTGCATTTTCAGTTTTTTTGTTAATAAAAGGTGTGTTTACATAGTGAAATGAGCAAATAATGTATTTGTTGTAAAGCATGGGTCTTTCTAATTCAGCAATGACAAATATAATATTATTTGCATTAAAAATATCAGAAAGTACTAAAACCTTCTTCCTACAGAGTATGTTGTCATTTTTAGTTTTCAGTGCTATGAAATGCACAAAACTTTTATCCTAAATGGTCTAAAATGTTTTAACTGTCCCTTTAAAACATCTTAATGTTTATTTTAATCAGTTTTAGTTAGTTGGAAATAACAAAATATGAGTTTTCAAATTACTGCTTTTCTTTTTTTATTTATCTAAACCATTAAAATATACAAAACTAGAGGCTCCATGGAGCCTGTAATTGCTCACCTGAAAAAATGTTTGTTGAACAATCATTTCTTCAAAGTAACAATTTAATACACTTTGCATTTTCTGACAAGAAAATGTTTGAAAACTTGACTACTCTACAGTAGTTTCAGAGAAGAAGATGAAAACGTGAAATTCTCATAAAGTCAATGTTAAACTAAGTTTCGCCATGGCGGCCATTTTGAAATTCAATCGGCACGAAAAACACAAATCTGGTAAAGGACCACCTGCTTAACATGTCTGCAAAGTTAGGTTAAAATCTCTACTGTGGTTTCAGAGAAGAAGGTGAAAAGGTGAATTCCCGTAGGGTTCAATGTTAAACTAAGTTTCGCCATGGCGGCCATTTTGAATTTCCGATCGGCACGAAAAACACAAATCTGGTAAAGAACCACCTGCTTAACATTTCTGCAAAGTTTGTTAAAATCTCTACAGTGGTTTCAGAGAAGAAGATGAAAATGTGAAATTGCCAAAAGGTCCAATGTTAAACAGTATCGAGCCATGGTGGCCATATTGAATTGTGCCCGGCAAATTTCAACACATATTTTAAAGAGGACTATCATAGGAACATTCCACCAAAGTTTGGTTGATGAAAATGTAAAAAAATTACGACGACGACGAGGACGACGGACGGAAAGTGATGTGAAAAGCTCACATGGCCTTTTAGGCCAGGTGAGCTAAAAATGTAAACTGTGAAAAATTTTTTAAATTGATAATATTATCTATTAAATATTAAGTTGACAATTTAAAGTTTGTTTTAAATTAAAGGCTAATATTCGCTTGTTTCCAATAATACAGTTTTAACGATTGCAGTGGGTATGGTGATAAAAATTCTTGATTGTGGCGCTAACTCGTATTTCTCGTAATATCTTTGGTCAACGAAACCCAATGAAAGGTGGTTGAGAGAAGATTTTCTTAAGATGAGATTATCTTCTATCAAGCCACGTTGTTTTCTTAATACAAAATTACCAATGTTGAATAAATATTGAACATTTAGGTATGCTAAATGAACATTTCAATGAGGAACCTCTAATCAGTAGAATAGGAACCGAAACATAGGACTTCAAAGATTTAAATATAGCAAAAGAAGCACTAAAATCCAAACAAATCGAAATATGATGCCAAATCCGACGGAAGGGACAACTACTTAGTGCGTTACTTTTCGAGGCCTTTTCGTATTTTGAGGATTTTATAATTTTAACAAATGCAGAAAATTTCTATTATTCTATTCTTTGATAAATTCCATGTCAGACAAGTCTGACAACTGGGCTGGTGAATACCCTCGAGGACCAATGTTCTACCAGCAGAGGTATGACCAAGTGGTTTCAAAATACAAAATTACCAATGTTAGATAAATATGGAAAATTTAGGTACTATGCTATATGTACATTTCAAGGAATTACAGTTTGTAGATTCTTTAAATCAGGATAGAATATGCTACTAATGGATCTCTTGTGTTGTCTGCATTTTGTTTGTATTTTTAACTGCTTTGTTGATGTTGTCATCGATGCTTTCTAACGATCTAAAGATGATACATGTATGTAACCATTTTCAATGTCAATATAAATCAACAATTTAATCACCAATTTGTCAATAATTTAAAATATAAATGGCACAGAATTGCAGAAAGGAATAAGACAGCAGACACTGATATCATTTTCAATCTCGATAAGCTTCATCTTTCTATCAAGTCACTTTTGTTATATTCTATGTAATTTATTAATTGATTGGTGTTCAACGCCTTCAGCCATACCGAAGCGAGAACAGATATAATATCAACTTTAATACATCAATAGTAAGACATTCGGTATTTAAACATATTTTTGTTTATATACAGATAAATATAGTCTTTAAAGTAAAGATTTAACAATAAAAAATAATCGCAGATTTGGAACAAACAAAAGATATATCAAAATGAATTATTAAGCACAAGAAATTATAGCAAACAAATAACATAACATAATTAAATGAAATATAAGGAACACGTAAGGCTATACTCAAGAATATAAGCCAACATCCTTTAAAAAATTTAAGTTTGTCGTCAGCGACTTTTGTTAACAATTCTTAGATCAGAGACTGTGTAGTACTGACGAAAAATGTCGGATTTATCTTCAGTCACCATAAAAAATTGTTATTGTATGCCGACATTGGCACGGGATCTACCATGTGTATAATTATTCTGTACAATTTTAGGCTGAATTTCATGCAGCTTATTCTTGTTAATGCCAGTGGGATTGCCATAGATTAATATTTACTTAAATAGGTCTTTTGGTTTCAAGATATGCTTCATTTATTTTTACTTAATTATACAATATTATCGAAGCAATCATTATGTTGATATTTTGATCAGCTATAAATCCCTGGTTTGAAAATTTAATTTTGTCATTCCCGCCAATAAAGCTCCTGAAACATTGTTTTTGTTTGTAATTCACACTATTTAAACTGCTGGAGAAAGGAATTAGGTTTTTACAGTTCTCTTGGCAACCCAACATATGTCCCAACTAAATTTACCAAAAAAGAATTCCTTAACAATCATAGGTCAGTTTTGTCTTCTGTCGGAATTTCAACTAAAAGGAAGAATTCGATCTTTCATCACTTTACTGGATTCCAAACCTTCACCAGTGTCCTTACAAGCAACTTTACATTGCAGAGTCTGCAAATTACTCAACAAAACCTCTTTCCAAGTTACTGATAGCTATTCAATCATCAGTAAAAAAACGACGGGCTCCAGAGTTACTGTGAAACAAGCCATTCTAGAAGTGGCGTGAATCAAATGTGGATTCTAAAAAAATCCTCCAAAGATCTGTTAGAATGCCTCAAATGAAGGCCCTTTCTTCTTGCAAAACTAGTAGCATGAACAATTTGATATTTCAACCCTGTATACTACTATTCCAGATTCAAAACTCTTAGAAAAATTAAGTGCCTTAGTTTACCTCTGTTATGTTAAAAATAAGATGACAAACGCAGATACAAATATTTGGTTCTAGTGAGGGACACAACTTATTTTTGTTATTGACCACTCTGATGCTAATAAAAAGTACTCAGATGACATTTACGAAGTGCTAGATTTCTTGATTGACAACATTTTTGTAATTCTTTGCGGATGTGTGTTTCAACAGACTGTCGTCATTCTAATGGGGACCAACTGTGATCCCCTTCTCTTCCATTTATTTCTTTATTCGTATGACTTCATACAGAGATGGAGAAAATAGAAAAAGTTGAGTCAATCTTTTGGTTTTCCACTATTAAGATGATGTTCTTTCACTGCATAACTCTAATTTTGGTGACTATGTTAACCTCATCTATTCCATTAAACTTTAAAAGGTACTACAGAAACAAAACAAAAAGGTCTTTCCTAAACTTACACCAAGAAATTGCCAGTAAGGTCGGGTTAAGAAAACAACTTTACGACAAGAGAGATGACTTCGATTTTCCAATTGTAAACTTTCTGTTCATGTCTAGCAACATTTCAGCCGCACCTGCATACAGAGTGTATATTTCTCAGTTGATGCACTACTCCAGTGCTTGTGCCTCCTATCGGAATTTTATTGATAGAGGGTTGCAGCTGATAAGGAAGCTACTGAGCCAAGGGTTTTTCAGACAAAGATAAGCGTCATCACTCCGGAAGTTTTTCGGTCGCCGTCATGATTTGGTTGACCGGTACGAAATATCCATTTCACAGATGTCAATGGAAATCTTCCCACTGACGTGAATACAAATCCTTTCTTACACTGGTTGTGACAAACACCGATTGTGACTATACATTGGCTTTGTCTACTGAGAAACACGATGGGTGCCACTAGTGGAGCAGAAGTTGTTAGCCCTTTCAGAGCACCAGAACTCACCCTGGTTTCTGTAGGGTTTGTATTATTCCTGCTTTAGTTTTTAGTGAAGTGGTGTGTGTTCTATATTTGTTTTCGTTTCATTTTGTTGGCCATGGTCTTGTCTGTCTTCGACTTAAGGATTTCTGCCTACTCCTTTGGTATCTTCGAATTTGTTTTACAGAAATTAAAGTTACTATCTTGATGTCTGAGGATTCGCCTTTTCTTGTGTATTATTTCGTGAATCATCAATGAAAAGAAAGATATAGAACTATTATTAAACAGACCGCAATTTATCTCAAGAAATATCACACCAGGCTTTAAACAAATGTGAAACAACACCTTTGCCTCCACATATACTGCCCAGGTAAGTAAGCGGCGAACATACTTATAGTTTAAATTTTTTATCCTTTGATTATTTTTTTCTTTTCAACATCAAATATCCTAATGTATGCTTTGTTATAAAGAAGGAGGTGTGTCATGATTGTCCATATTCATCTTACAGAAATAATATGGAATACATCCGCTGATTTTCTTCTGGTTAGAGTGCAGTCGCTCATATATATCTGATATATTTAATTTTTATATATATGTCAGGTGGACACGATCCGCACTTAAAAAACGTTCATAACAAATATTCAAATCCGCAAATTAAATGCGTTTCAATCGCCTTTTGCTTGGATTTACAGTCACGGTAGGGGTGAAACTTGGAAGATAAGTCAAAGTTTATGAATTTCTGGTTATATTTATTGACCAAGAGAATTCGAAGTGTGCATGACGCAACGGACGCCGTTTAACCAAATGTAAAGATAACAATCAGGAAATATTTAAAATTACTGTTGGAAAAATGTGAACTGTATCTTTCTAACATGCATTCCAGTATCGTAAATAAATGAATAGATAAAAATAAAATAATAAAAAGACAAACTCCGATCATATGAAACTATAATGTTTTTCACATAATACTATGCATTCTAGCATTATAGCATTCTAAGTGTTAATTGAACGGTTTTCTACGATTATTGGGAAGGCTTAGATGTTTCTTGTAAAGAATAGAGGAACGGTGTATATCATCTGAGATAGCGTCAATCCAGTCAGATGCTAACTCTACTTCTCAGTTAAGATAACACTTCCTCAATTAGCCGAGATCACTGAAACACTGAAACTGGTACAATATGTTTCAACAAATTGATGAAAGCAATTGCAGAATTTTAGAAGGAAAAATTTTTAATAAAGGTTTACCAAAATTGTGAAAATAATTTGAATTATGCTATGCTGTTGAAAGAAGTACATATAGCCCATATAGCCTCTTCAGGAGGGTATAAAAACCTCAGCAGCATTAGAACGAATACGTAGAGGTAGATCAAGATCCAAACACTGTAAAAAATACTAATACCTTAACAGACTTTAACAGAGAGCCAAAGCCAGTGGAAATAAAATATACAAAGTACGACACACGGAGTGAAGTCGCCGCCGTAATTATAAGTGTTTAAAATACAAGAACAAGTCCACCTTAAATCACGAAAATACCAAAAACTGATACACTCGAAAAATAATATTTTTATTATCTTAATGTGCAAACTCCGTCATTTCTGCCAAACTGCCTGTTCACAAGAGATATTGGATGAAACATTTACAAAGGTAAAACTACACATTTAAGAGTAATTTCCCATTTTTAAGTTTTGCAGTGCATTCTTGGGAAATTGCTGCTCTCTTGAACAGGCTAGGAGAGCTAAATAGACAAAAATATTTAAACAAGAAGTGACATTTTACACAAATATAAAATTTTATTTTTGTAGGCTTTATATTAATTAATCTATTTTTGCATGATTCTTATGTTAACTAGCACACGGCAATTTCTGCTAAACCATATGTGGTCTGAAAACTGGGGTAAGGAATATTACGTCATTTACTGTGTATATCATTTTGTACACTTTGGAACTAAAAATTCATAAAGACTAACCAAGCTTCCTTTTTTTAGGCTACTAGCGTGTTTGATGATGTAAAATCCAGAAAAGATTAAAGTTGGTGTTTGATTAATTTTTGATAAACGTATATTTGATATATTCCATATTATTTCTTAAAATATTATTACAGAGTTTTCTCTTGACTTAACAAGCTTTTTCATTATTTTCTGGTATTGTAATGCATATTGGAAAAAAACAGTTTACATCCTTCCAATATTCTGATATGAAAAATTCCCTATTGGCTGGTTTATATTTGGCCTTTCGTCTTCATTTCATTATTATTTGTGCATTTCATTAGGTCCATGGCTGAAACTAGAAATTCATAATTTAATTTTGGCTGATGAAGGTTAATAAAGAAGAGCGCTTAACACGTGATTTAATTTGGCTTTTAATCTTTTTTAAATAAATGTTTTATAAGTGAATCGTGAATTGTTATTTGTAAACTTTCCTAATTGTTATCTTTTTATTGGTCGATTCGGCTTTCATTACGTAATTTACTTCGTATTTCAATTGGTCCATGGCTGGGACTAGAAAGTCAACAAGATCCACTGATCGTCGTTGTTTTGGCTTTGGCTTTCGTCTAATGTTGAAAAGCTCCTTCGACTTAGTAAAAATTGGAATTTGCAAAATTTTGATAAACATATGTTAGATGTGGATCGTGTCCATCTGGCATATATTCCATATTTTTTCTTTAAAATATTAATTGGAAGTTGTTCTCCTGTGTTGTGTGGAGGTTGTAAAAAGCCTTCTTTTGCTTGAGTTGTATGCTCTTATATACAGTCCGACAAAAGTTAAGCGCCACCCTATATTTTTTCTAATATTAATTTTCATTTTACACCTATGTAAAAAATGGAATTAGAATTAAATTTATACGAAGACTATTTTATGTATTAGTGTACAGGTTAAATTTTAGGTTGAAATTTGGGTGAATTAACAAGTCGTATGATTGGTTAATTCTAAAAACAAAAAGGGGGATAATTTGGCAACTTCAGAATGCCGAAAAAAGTTTTATCGAGGAATGAGTTTTTCACAATTTGAGAAACTGCATTGGTCATAAGAATTTAGAACTTTTAAATGAACATATGGGGCAGCTTTATCACACAAATTAAATTAATAACGCGTATAACCCCCACAATTTCTCTCAAGTTCCCGTACCCGCCTCCTTATTCCAGGAACCAGACGACGAAGCCGGTCTTGTGGAAATCTCCGACATTCTTCCACTATTGCGTTTGTCAATTTGACAATATTGCGACAACGTGGAACGCGCTGGTTCAATTTCCGACCAATAAAATCCCAAACGTGTCGGACCAATGAACACGTCTCCAGTTTCGTATATTCCACCGGAGATGGTCACGTGACCAATTCAAGGCAGCTGTCCGATGGCGTGCTGTCAGCCCCGGTCGTTTAATGGGTCTCCTAGCACACAAATGCTGAGCACTGAGTCGCCTGATTACAGTCCGAACAGACACATGGCCCCCGAAATGCAAACCGGCACGTATACGACCAGCCATGGTTAAATTATCCCTCCTGGCACGACGGGCTATGAGCCTATCCTCTCTTGGGGTAGTTTTGCGGGGTCCACCCGATCGCAGACTATCCTCCACCGTGCCTGTCGCTTGAAAACGATCCATAAGATTGTCAATCACAGAATGGTGCACACCAACATGCTGTGCCATCCTTCTGTTGCCTAAACCCGTCTGTGACATGCCAACTGCTTGACATTTTCCCGCTATACTTAATTTTCGCCTAATCATTACTTTTTCAGCAACTATGCACAATCTAAACTTCTACAACTTAAAATTGACAAACATGCCTTTTGTAATTACGTATCACACTAAC
>JAULBM010304674.1:0-14527 GCA_032357055.1 Geukensia granosissima
GTGTAGTGTTGTGTGTTCTATGTTTGTCTTTCGTTTCATTTTGTTGGCCATGGTCTTGTCTGTCTTCCGACTTGACAACTTTTGTCTGCCCCTTTGGTATCTTCGAATTCCTTGTGACAGAAGTATTAAATATTTACCTAGAATTGTTAAAACTTTAATAAGGAAAGAGGGCTCAAAATTCTCTGCGAGACCAAACATTGAAATTTTATAGCTGTGATTCAAAATATGATCTTATATTGCGCAATAATACCAAAGTCACATTAAAATTTTTTGCAATGGTTAAATTTCAAAGGGGAAGGGACATTTAAAATTCCAGGAAGAGGTGAAAAATAATATTCCATGGTCTGTCATGATATCTTTCTACCATTATCATTCAAATGATACAAGTTAAGACAAAACATAAAATATATCGTTTACGAATGGTACCCTGACTCAGCACCATGAAATTCAAAAGTTTATTCTTGCATGGGATTTTAGACTCCCTTCTTCCTGAAAATTTTTAATAGTAGTCATTTAAGATAAAATATTTAATATTTCAATTTCTAAATGTGAAGATTTAAGTTGGCTACGGTAACTCCCATATCCGCACCCTAAATCATGGGATTGCAATGTTCCCTATCAAACGCTACAATTCCAAACAGGTAAATAAAAGGGGTTTTTAACTCGTAACCAGACAGGTTTTGCTGATCAAATGTGACAAAATTGACAACATACATGACATATGTATATCATTTACAGTTACCCAATATCTTACCTTTTGATATCTTTATAACCCTGTCATATGAATGGGTATAAAAAACTTTAAAAAAACCTTTTATTTTGTGTTCTACTTTAAAAGAAATATGATTCTACAGGTAGTCAAGTGTTTTGTGGTTATTTAATTTTGTTTAATTTCCTTCCTGGACGAGTAAGTTAGTATTTATCAGTGTAACATTTTTTAAAATAAGAAAATATTAAGCTTTCTAAAACCAGAGATATGCACATTTTGTAATTGAATATTGTGTACTCAACCAAATTGAACGATTGGCTATTGAAAATCGTAAGGATGGCTGCAATTGTAAGCTTGAAACTAAATGAGAAATAGGATAATATAGAAATGTCAACATGATCAAGAAATATGCTTTCAACAAGAATGGAATCCCGCGGTTTGTAACACACCATAAGACTTATACTAAACAACTACATTGTTTATTATAATACATTATTATAAATCCTTTCTGTTGATTAATATACACACCTGTTTCCATAAATCTATATTATACTGCGACAGAAATGCACAAACGACTGTATAACATGAGGAATATTTCAAAAATATTGGTCACAGTTGGGGTCGTTTATACCCTGAACAATATAGTGTTAACATCCCAACCGACGAAAGTCAACTCTGTATCTACTAAAAACAGAAGTATATCATATAACGCTTTGTCCAGTGAAACCAGGAATAATTTATCTCAAACAATGAAATACGTGAAGAAATCCGTTACTATGACAACAGTGATAAATCAGAAGAAATATGAAAATAAATCGGCTTCAAACAAAGTTCTTCCACGACAGGAAACTCTTATATATGAACATTTATTTTCTTATCTTCATGTTCCAAGTGTGATTTGTGTATCAAATGGTGCACCATCCGATCCGTTCCTCTTAATAGTTGTTAAATCGGATGTAAACCACATTGGACATCGTATGGCAATTCGAAATACTTGGGGAATGACATCGAAACCCGGAATAAAACTTGTTTTTGTACTTGGATATTCTCCTTTATTGAAAATTTTTATACAAATGGAAAGTAATTTGTATAAAGATATCATCCAGGAAACGTTTTTAGATGATTATCATAACAACACAATGAAAACGATAATGGCATTTAACTGGGTAGCTTCTCATTGCAATGGTGCTAAATATGTCTTTTTTGTCGACGACGACTACCTCGTAAATATTAAATATCTTTGGGATCATTTACATAGACTATACGACTCCGGTCAACGCAGCACTGCTATTGGGTATCTGTGGGTGAACGCAAAGCCTCAACGAAATCCTGCTTCAAAGTGGTATGTGCATAAAAATGAATACCCGGATGAAACCTGGCCGCCGTACTTCACGGGTGGTTCTATGGTGCTTACAACTGATATTATTTCCAAAATGGCAACAGCTTTTAAGTTTATAAAACCTATTTTCATAGATGACGTGTATTTAGGGATGGTGTCCAAAAATCTTGGAATTACTCTAATGCACGAATCTAGATTTCATCCTTATTATGACCCTCAACGAATGGCATATCTGTTTACTTCTCATGGGGTTAAATCACCAAAAAACTTAGTAGAGGACTGGAATAAGTATCACATTAAATTTGATATGGTAGTTTGAATGTGCATTTAAAAAAATAGACGTGTACAGCCACACAACAATAACACACGACACACGTATACGTATGATACAGACACATCAACAGAACGACAATAATTTACCTTTAATGTGTTAACACGTGAATAAAGACGTTAAAGTGCTTATATGGTTTGGTATGGTCATTTACATGGAGGGTGCATGCTTACTTTAGCTTATTTGTTATGAGTAGACGTGTATGGATTAAAGCTTACTTAAAGAATAAGAATATCGGATATTCATTTAGCAATGTATTGGTTAGGAAATACATCATTTCGAAATTAAAACAAAAGTCAGATAAATTAGTTTTTTTTCTTGTAGGTAACTTGAAAAAAGGCTGCCTTCTGACCTAATTCCATTCCTATATTTCATGCAGATATAGCGTATGAAAAAATATTTCAAACACAGACAAACAACCAGTCAATTTCTATAAAAGCTGCCGAAAAATCCCATTTTGAACCAGAAGTTACAGCAATATGGCTTCCATATTCTAATAATTTATTGGTCTTAGGACCTATAGGAGGAAGGCAAAATATTTAGTCTCAAACGAAACGTCAGACTCCAAAATTACAAAAAAAAACATATTCTTCTCTCAACTAGTGGGCCAATTTTGGTTAATCGTTGATGGAGGTGCTTGGATGGTTTTTAACCATAATTGTTTCTTATGTCCCCGAAATCAGAATAAGATGCCACCAGGCTAAAAATATTTTCATCAAAACAAAGTTTAACCCTATGGGAAATTCATAAAAAAATTTATCTTGAACCGCTCGCTCAGTTAATATCAAACTGTGGTGGAATGGCCAAAATTATATCCGATGATTCCATCCGCCAAACATATCAAATTCAAATTCAAAATAAAATTCAAATTCTTTATTATACAATAAGTGCCCACAATAGGCAATATATAAGAGTACGGTTACACAATGAACTGAGGGGAAGACTTGCTTTAGTGATAGAAAGACACAATATATTCACGTTTAAAATAAAAAAATGATATATATTATACAAAACATGATGGACATTTCGATCGAAAGTGGTTTAACACTTGTAGTTGAAACATGTGGGATCATCTTGAAAAAAATATTGTCATCAAGAAGGTTGTTAGCGATAAACTAAATTTTGTTCCATATTTTAAAACAAAAGTCCTCACAAAATCATTGAATAGATGACTTATTTGCATTTAGTGGTTCTAAAACATCAGCTACAATGAAGCACACTATGGAAAATGGGGAACATATACTCTTCGCGAGCGAATTCAGTTTCCATGGAGCTTTTGGGGTGAACAGATAAGGTCGAATGTCAAATATTATGAATAGTTTGACATTTTATATATTTGTGACCTTTTACAGCTCTCTTTATAGTTTGGATCATAGTTCATTGTTGAAGGACGTAATATGATCTTTAGAAGTTGATTTCGACTGTTATTTGGTCGATGGATGTCACATGGACACTCAAACCATATCTCTCTTTATAAGTCCAGTGTAGAATACCCATGTGAGAGATCAGAAGTGCAAAGTCCAAAGAGACAAGCAAATTTTGGAATAAATTAAAAGATAAAACGAAAACAAAAGTAACAAAGGCTTGGAATCAACGAACACCTTTACAAAACAGGAGGGAGATCATCTGCTCTAGAAAGGGTAAGCATCCCCTGTATTATGCGCAGCACCGGTCGTGGAATCCTTAATCCTTATAAAGTACATTCTGTCAGTAGCAACCCTCACTCGATGAAATCCCAAAATAAATCACATAATTCCTGTGGGCCTTACATTTTGCCAAAATAAACTAACATGCATGGTAAAAAGTTATATACCTTACTATACTTCATGTTAAACATGCTGACATACCTAATTAGAAATACACAATATGTATAGAAAAGCGATTTGTGTTACACAACACACAACAGACGGTAAACATGCGATATATCTCGAATGTTTTATGCTTGTATTTAGCATAAAAGATTTGTTGACGGTCCATACTTTTTGTCCATTAAAATTGAAATATTAATTTATTCAGCAAGTCAAACAATATTTTTGCTGTTAAAACAATCCATCTCTTTATTTTGCATGTGTATAGACCTCCATAATTTTGAAGATTCTTAGAAAATACCAAAAAGATATACCTTCACTTGCGGTATTTACATAATAAAATTAATGTGAAGATTACAGAAATATAATATAAATATAAAATATGACATATTCATCTTGGCCGTTAGTAAAACCTTCTTATAGTTGCGTATATTGAGCATTGCCATAGATTATACAAAAACATTAGTGGAGTATGAAGTTGAACATTGTATATTGTCAGTGTACCGACAATGTGAAAATCACATGTTGAAAAATGAACTTTGAACTGTGGTACACCAACTTTTGTGAGCGGGAATTGAAACTTTTACTTTGAATAAAAAATGTAATTTTCAACAATGTAAAACTACAATTGAAGAGTCCAGATTAACAAGGAAATGAAAATGTAACGAAACATTACCTATAGTAAACTTGAAATGTGGTAAAGATAAATGCCAATTATTATCAATTTCATAGATAGTACAGAAGAATTACTTCTGGTGAAAATCAAAAGAATTTGCTTTCATCTATAATGTGAAATATTATGTAGAAAATACTAAAAGTCAGACAAGTTTACCAATGTAGTATTCTGATTGAAAAGGACGAGGGTCGTTAAGGTCCATTTTGGGCCCAAGAATTTGGCTTAAAAATTAAAATTAACTAATATCTATTATTTTATATTTTCTGTATTGAATATAAAAAGAAAATTTAGCAGAATTTTTAGTTTAATAAGTCCTAGAATGGTCATATGACACATAGAAAATGCTTTAAATGTGAAAATACGATGAAAATTATTAATTTGATGCAATCAGTATTTGATACTATTTTGGCGATTTTAATATAGATCGCACAAAAACATCACAACTAAACTTTGCACAATTAAAGATCTATCAAATACAAATGTTTGGTTAAAATATCTTCGTGGTGTTTTTGTGCGATCATATCTGTTTTGAAAAAAAAACCTCAAAAAATTTAATTTTCTTACCGAAAAAGTTTAATTCTTGTCTAATTAGTGAAATATACCCATTTTTAAGTTATCGAAATGACGAAAAGTATACAAGAAAAGGTAATGAATTATTAAAAGACAATTATTATACAACATTTTCACAACAACTTATTATTGTGTCACAAAATCTAAAATTTGGGCCAAATATAGGGGTTAACGTACCTACTCCTTTTGTGATGCTGAAGTAATCTCTGAACAGCAACAATAACACAAGTATAGGCAGACCGAGATCTAAACATAATAAATACACGAAATAAAATGAAAGAAGGCTTATACGAAAGTCCAGAAGGTTCATGCGATATTCGAAATTCGAAATCCGATATTTGATATCCAAACTTCTAAATACGAAATTCCAAATTCGAAATTCAAGATCTAAAAGACGAGATTCCATAATCGAGATTCTACATTTAGATTAACCAATCAAAAGACATCTTTTAGTATAAGATGTCATTGTCCCGTGAAACAGCTTTTAACTGAATAATCAGTAGTATTGGAGGAGAGGATTTTTTAAGAAACCACCCCCGTTTTTTTTCTTTATTTAGCAACGGCACCCATATTGGATGGTCGATCACGACCTCGGATATAATTCTAAAAGAGAACCATCCAAGGACATTCCTACCAAAATTTTGATTAAAATGTGAATTGTTGACGGCTGAACGGACGACGAACGACAGACGACGGACGCCAAGTGATGGTTAAAGCTCACATGGTCTTTTAGACTAGGTGGAAACCATATTAAGCGGTAAAGACATCTGAAATATGTGATAATTATCTTGGTTTGTTCCAGCACATCAAAGATAATTTTCCATTAGTTTCATTTGGAAAAATTGTATCTGTCTAAAATAATCTCGTGAATAAAAGCGTATTTTTTTCTTATGAAAAACTGAACTTAAGATTACGGTGTAAGATCAAGTTAAGAAAGATAAATAAATTTAAGGTACACCGCAATGCATATCAATGAGGAGCTGGAAATTCATATTAAAGTCTAGACTTCTATACAAAGGTAGATTCCCTATCCTTGAGTAAAGAGTGTAAGAATATCTCTGCTAGATATCAAAACTGCCTAGAAAGAAACGACAAACCCAAACCAACATTTTTCATATCCTGCAAATCCACTTCATTTTAACTCATCGATCCTATTTTTTAAATATTGGTAAATACTACAAAAATGTTTTTAGTAGCTTTTGTTACAATTCTCATAAAAAATTATTTGCAACTCTCTTCCATCAAAATAAAATGAAGACTTAAAAATTTTCCATATTATGTGAAAATTGACTTTTTCACCATTTTAACTGAAAAATGATGACAGAAAAAATCCATAGACATACCAAAAGATCTCATTAGGATGAATCTAATGAAAACATCTCATCAAATTTAGATAAAAAAAATAAAAAAAACCGATCACCTGCAAAATATAACTGAGGTATTTAAGCATTATATGACCGCAGCAAGTTAAAATCTAATATGTGAACATAGAAACTTGTGACCGGATCTATAACCATCGGCCCTAAAAATGGAGTAACTTTATTTAACTTTATATAAGGAAAAGTATGGAAAGCCCTATCAAAATTGTGCCGTGCACAGAACCCGACGTGGAATCTTTTAACTCGTATCCGGATTAACGAAAATCCGAGAATCAATAAAAGATGCCAATTCTGCCAAAACCGAAGAACGCATATGTATGAGACCGTATTTCTTCCATTAATTTTGCAATAGTTTTGCCAGGAAATTTAACGTCTGATGACGTAATTAATGCATTTAATACGTCGTTACGTTTCCGATGACAAAAATTGTTATCAGGAAATTAAACATCTGATGACGTAATTAATGCATTTAATACGTCGTTACGTTTCCGATGACAACAATTGCTATCAGCATGACAGTATTTTCTACTGTTCATGCATTAAAACGGAAGATGGCATGACTCTTGGAATGCACAGATTTGTCTTTTCTGATGTTTAAAAAATCAAAACAAATTTGTATCAACTGTCACTGAAACAATTACACATTGTTACTGTCGTTAAACTAAAAAAAAATGAAGTCATCGTCATTTATTAAATGCACAGTTAAACAAGGTTACTATGATTGTAATTGGACAGTGTCTGTCAGCCTAGTATCTTGTAAATTTGCAAATATGGAATAATGTTTAAAAAAACAGCAAGTAAGACTTAATATGTGTAAAAAATTCTACCTCCCCTCCATCACTTCGCTATCACTCCATTTGGGAGTGACATATTTCCTTAAATTTGTGAAAGTATCCCAGCTCAGTTATATTCACTTGTAAATTTCGTTTGTGTCGTTATTTATGTGTGTCTGTGAGTTCGTTTGAAATTTGGAAGCGAGAATCGTGTAACTTTTTTTTTGGAAATGGCCGTTAAAGTTTTCAGATGAGAAAGTGGAATTAAAAGCATAAATATTTACTTTATTTTAACTAAAATGATATCGCATTGTACACATAGAAATTTTTTTTGAATTCTATTTATATATCATGGACTTTATCTTTATAAAGTGTACCACATGCGAATTTTCCAGTTGTGTAATGTTTTATAGTTTTTTATTAACGAACGCGAAGAATTCGTTGCTCAGTAGATATATAATAAGTATTTGTTACAATTAGTGATTTAAAAAATTAGACATTTTTACAACTGTCTGAAAAATTTGAAATGCATCTGCTGTAATAAGTGAAAATATGTTTTTCACTTGACGAATTTCCGATATCATTTTTCCGCTTTGTTATATAGTTAATCATTTACTACCATAGAAAGCAAGACGTCAATTCCATTGGTTCCGATTTTTCCACTAATCATGGTCTTAATGTGTTTAGAAATCATGTTTCCTTAGTACTGTCAATGATTACACGACGTTAAAAATTTATAAAATTCCAATATCATTCTTTTGTTGACAATTTTGTCTGTTTAAGCCATGTTGGGGTACAGCTACGTTAATATTAAATACATGTATAACTTTGTTGTTCGATTTTTCACTAGAACTACTACCAATGATTTCTCTAATGCTTTTCTGTAGATCACATTATATGGTTTGTATTGGTCTTTTTTATTTGTCACATTTTTTCATTATTTAACTTTTGGCTTTGATTTTTTAATTTTTAATAATTATTTCCAATTTAAAACCTTTTTGTCTGACATGGATCTATGAATTATTTAGATGTGAAATAATAGTTTTGCTGTTACAATGACTCTTGCATAGAATATAATATTTTTATATCCTTTATGGTTATTTGTGTATTTTGAATGTTTGGTTTTCAATTACGCAGTCATCCACGCCAGCTTTCAATCTTTTAAGTTCATAAATGACCAACAGATCTAATTTTAACTTGAAATCCATTCTATGTGCCTATATATTTGATTCCAACACTTTTGTACTTTTGTGTGTTATACAATTCAATGTAATTTATCAGAAGAAATTTTTTTTTTAATTAGGAAACTTTTTTTTATTAAAACAATATTCCTATGTCTCGATATTCGTGAAGTGATTTTATCGTCTTGTGATTTTAGAGATGCCCCTTAATGGTTTACACTGGGCTCACTAACAACTGAAACATCCAAATTAGGATACATAAGCTTGTAATGTTATATGAAGCAAGCAATGAATCCTCAGGCGTAACTGGACGATTTTTTTCTTATACCAATAACGAAACAATAGTGTTGGTATTTATGTCTCTATTCGTTTCTTGAGTGCTTGATTGTTAGTCAGTAATAGGTTTAATTTCTATTCAACCTTGATTTAAAATTTTCAGACTTGCTGCGTAAATTTATGCTCACTCAGTTAAAAAAATATCAGAAATGCAATCCTATCACGAATAATTGATCTTAGCGGATACTCTTCGAAAACATCATTATTTTTTGGGAACCACACAAGTAGAAGTAGGGAAATTTTTATGCTGAAAAATAGAAATAGAACCGTGTCATTGTCAGAATTTTAAAATGTGTTCTGATTTACTTTCTGGATAGAAAAGTGTATAGTTTATGTACTTTCGAATTAAAAATTTCTAGGTATTTTCACAGGAAGAGAGAACCAACGTCATTATTGAAGAAAACTTCAAGAAAGACATACTAAGTATATGACTTTATATAAAATAGTTGTGTTATATTTTTTTGTCTACATTGGTAATGTTTTCATCATAATCATAAGTAATCTTCTGATACATGTATTTTCAAAAAGTATTTGAGTAAGATCATTTTAAAATTTAGAATGTTCTATTACTCTAATCCGCAATAATGCCTCTGGTGGGCTAATAACATTATGTGATTTTATATAAATGCAACATTCCTTAGATCGTTTAGGCAGAATCTTTCCCTTCTATATGAAAGGACAAGACATAGGAAGCAAGGCTAAAGAAATTAATATAGAGTTAGGTTTTTTAAATCGTCAATGTTTCTGTTTTTTATTATTATTTATTTGTTCCTTTACTGGAGCCAACAGCAACCTAGACGTAGAATTTTGCAAAAATATTAAGATTTCCTTACCATGATCTATTGTATAAGTGATGATCTCGTGAGCTTTGCATAAATCAGTTCAGCTAATAAAGGTTCACGGCAGTGGCTTTAGATAAAAAAATGATAATACTTTCGTAAAACATTTGGGTGAAAATTGTGAATGATTTGCTTTGTTTTTTTTTTTTTTTTAGTTTTCAGGAAGTTCTTTCTTTTAATTCTTGATTAATATGCTACCATTGTAGAGAAAAGTGTTTGTAACCAGGATCAAATTCTTGATTTTGATTTAAAAAATTGTGCTATTGAAAGATTTTACAAATATTTTGTTATATTTGCATTTTAAACACCTGTTAAAGGCCATCTCGACCGATTGTCATACTTAGCGTCTGTCGCTTGTACGTCCGTCTATTAACATTTAGCTTTTAAATATTCTTTATATATGCTGACAAAACTAACTAAATATGCATGATGGCCTTTGTTATGTTTTGCATTTAACATTTTGATCTGTTCATGAAACGGCCATCCACGAAATGACAGTCGAATTAGAATTTCTACATGTCTCGTTATTACCTTCAATAACGAACCCTAGTCCATAACATAACGGAAGCTGTAAAAGGCCCCTAAAATACAAAACATGAAACTATTCATTAAGTTAACGTTTATATAATTCGTGGTTTCTGTACTTTTCCCGATGTTTTTTCCTCCATTCCTTAGGTTTTGAATATCCGTAATTAGTGCATATGATCTGATCAGATTTAAAATGTATACATTAATGCTAACTAATTGCGTATTCAGGTTCTGGATAATCATATCACACAACTACAATAGAATATTTAAGTGAACATACCAACTATCATTTGAAATTCCATCAACGTGCAGTCATAAAATAAAAATGCAGAGTCTATTATCATATGCAAACAAGCAGAATGCAATAATTCCGTGATGAAAAATAGAATAAATAGTACTTAAGTTGCTTGTGTATCTTAAAATTTTATCATCATTTTACTACTTTTGTATCTTACTGATATCATTTAAAACATAACACCTGTCCCAAGTTTGGATTTATGGGACTAAAAGAAATAATAACATCACATCATATTTCGATATTTTAATGTTATGTTGTATAGCTGTCAACAATAAAACGAGCAGAAATTTTAAAAACTCTGGCAGCATCAAATATAGTAACAAATAATTAATCATGTCGAATTTTGATTCAACTGCATTTTATCAAACTCTCCAGTTATAATGTGGAATTGTAATAACAATTTATTATCAGACAGTTAATGAAAACAATACACTCTGATCATCAAATATCTCTAACTCTATGTTCTTGGAATAATGTCTGTTTAAAACAGGCAATGATTCTCTGAGGATGTCAAATACCATTTTTCAAAAATTTACATGTAATGTGTTAGATTTTTGTTGCATTAAATACATCAAAGGTAAAAAAAACTCTCACAAAAAATATTTTGAGGCTGAAATTAGGTCTTGAAAATTATTCGGGCAAATGCTGGTTGCATATTTCTTCCAAATGCAAAAAATAACAAACACATCAGCGGATAAATTTCTCTTATGGAAAACAAATTCCTGCTTTTCATATCATGGGATTCCATACATAGTTCATATATTGTGTGAGGTCTTTTAAATCTTTCATTGAATTATCAGGTGACAGGCAACATTACTTTCGAAATGAATTATTTCTATTAGAAGCATTTTTCTATATTTTTAAAATTTTATTTTAGCCAAGATATTACTCATTTAAAGAACATTGAGGAATTAATTGATTTCTCGTGTTGAATTTATTAATTGAATACGTTTTATACCCACCTTAAAAGGCAAAGAAATTTTACACAACCTGCATGATGGATATACTGTTTACTGTATTTTGGAACATGACGAATCATATAGTAAAGATAAAATATCGGATCAATGTTAAGTAAAACATACTATATATCTATAAATAACTGAATTGTTAAGTTTAGAGGGCCTTCAATAAGGATAAAATCCCACGCATTGTGGCGAGTTCTGGTTCAAACAATAAAGAACCATGGAGTGAAAGGTATTGTTTGTTAAGAAAGAAAAGTCTACTATAGGATGCAAAAAAATCGAAGCTTTTATCATAAGTTTCCCAGACAACTTTGTTCGAATGCTAATTCAAAATCGTTAAAAACAAGAATAAGAACACAATTGCATTTAATTTATTTAATGAAAGTTCTTCATAGCGAATGTTTGAAAATTTGGGTTGTTTAAATCTAAGACTTCATGAGCATCTTATCCATGTTTTCATGGGCTTTATTTTTTTTAAGTTTGACATAAACTGCGATTCATAACAATATTTTAATTAATCTAATAAGAGATGAGTTCATAGGTATACTATCTATTTGCCGTTAAATTGTCTTCTAATCATACTAAGAATAAATTGGATTACTGTAAACATAACAAATGATTTCTAGTTTGTGTATTCATCATGTGTAAGTGTTTATTGCCTTTAAAGAAATGGTGTTAATTTGGACATATGTGTAGACAGACAGATTTTATGAACTACCAATTAGTCCGATGTCTTCTCTGTTTCTTTTTGTTTCTTTGTTTTGAATGGGAATTTACGCCACTTTAAACAATATTTCTGTTAAGCCAAAGCCAGTTGCAAGAACATCTACCTTGTGCTCTTCATTTGAAGCCTCTTTTTTAACTTTACGTTTACAATTTAAATAGATTCTGCAAATTTGGGGTTGATTGATTGATTGATTGATTGATTGATTGATTGATTGATTGATTGACTGATTGATTAATTGATTGACTCCATGCTTATTAAAGTCCAGCGGCAAATATTTCAGGCGTATTCAGGACAAGAACATACTATTACGAACACAGTGTCTAATAAATTTCATAGCAAAACAAGAACTAAACATATTGCTCCAAGATCGAAAGACTGTAGAAGAAGTAAACTCAAATTAAAAAAAATCAAATTATTTCCTCTGCTATTTGTAATACAAATTTGTTATTTTAAGGGCCTTAATTTAAAAACAAATCATGTCGATGATATAAAATGTGATGTTTCTTGTCACAAAAGACTGACAACTGGGCTGATGAATATATTTCTTGACCGACCTCGTCCGCCTAGCTTTTGTATTAACATAGTGGTGCAAAATACATGTTAATCCATGCTTTTGTAAATATGATAAATTTTGATAAGCTGTTTTGATATATCGAGGAGTAATCAATCATCAGCAGTAGAACCAACACAATGGACATCCAAGATCCAAACATGCTATAAGAAATTCGATTGTTTGTTGGTCTGATTAAATTCGTTTGTAATGTAGGTTTGTTTTTCTGTCAAGCAATAAAAGTCTTCCTATATCAAAATATTTTGATTTGAAACAGTCCCACACGAAAACCAAAACCAAGGCAAATTTTACACGCCTTCTCACATCAAACACATACGAAAGTAGTTTGTAAATGAGGTCTTTTTTTCTAAGCAAAATCGTCTATTGCAAATTTTAGTGTAGGTGCATATCGATGGAGTTTGGACTATGATGTACACTCCTCCCAAAATGAGGAAATGAAAAAAAACATATAAATTACTTAGATAATGAAGATACTATAATTTTTTTATTTTATTTTATTTTTGCCCGGAGTCCCTCCTCACGCTCCTTTACACGAGTCTTTGCTCTGCCCCTGTACTTAATTTGTCTAAATGCATACCCAATTAGAAAGAATATACTGCTTTATACCGTAAGACAAATTTGATTTTTTTTCATATTCGTAATTTCATTTAGACATTTACTACGAACAAATTCTTCTGATATGATTTAAGTTTGTTTTAAAAAGCTTGATTTTAACACAATGCTTCTTTAAAATTTTTATATGGGCAAATGTGTTTATTATTCTTCTTGGAAATTAATATTACAATTTTGTTTCTGTTTTATATTTTTTATATAGTTATAGGAAGAAGGGTAACCGAGGTATTTAATATAAGATCATCAGTAACGTGATTGTATATAACAATTACTTTCTAAATCTCTAAACTGCACGACAACGGTAATTGAAAAACCTAATGATTACTGTTTCAGTAACGTGCACATTTTCTGTTCAACGGTTGCTGGACATTTAATATCCAAAATTACCATTGTTGAATAAATGTAGAGAATTAAGATATGCAATATATTCATTCAAGGAGTAACCTCCCATTAATTGCATCGACATGTATTACACTTAGTAGTTGTCCCTACCGTCCGGTTGTGGCTTCGTGTTTTGATCTCTATGGATTAGAGTAATTCTTCTACACTGTTTGGATCTCGGACTTCCTATGTTTTGTTTGTAATGCTACTGTTTTGTCTTGTCTCTTGGAACTATGCACTTTTTAACTCTAACATGGCTAATCTATTTTGGACGTGTTAATGATGAGAGGTTAGTCCTTAAAAATGTATATATAGCATACCTAAAGTCACAATATTTTTTCGTCATTAGTAATCTTTAATTTGATCCATTATATAGCAAATTTAATTGAGTGTCATCTTGTATCGACCTTACATCCCCCGAGGGCGGCCGCGGTATAGAAATAGGTCGTTCGGTTTCTCCGCCTGCAGGTAGAACTGCTGCTTAACGGGGCGTCCGTTAGTTCGAGC